>JACEFZ010022421.1:1305000-1307500 GCA_014155875.1 Cepaea nemoralis
TGTGAGGGATGTTTGTATGGGTGGGGAGATTGTGCGTGGGTGGGGATGTGTGTGTACATGAGTAAGGGTGTGTGGTTAAGGGATGTGTGGCTGGGGGAATGGGTGGATGGAGGATGTGTGGTTGGGTGGAGGATGTGTGGTTGGGTAGAGGATGTGTGGGTGGGTGATTGTATATGAGTAAGGGTGTGTGGTTAAGGGATGTTTGGTTGGGGGATAGGTGGGTAGAGGATGTGTGGGTGGGTAGAGCATATGTGGGTGGGTGAGTGTGTGCAGGTTAGGAGATGGTGGGGGATGTTTGTAGGTGTGGGCTCGGGATAAGTGAGTGGGCTGGGGGAGATGGGAGATTATGTGGGTGAGTGCGGGATTTGTGTGTGGGTAGGTGCGGAATATGTGAGTTGACGGGGAGATGTGTGTGTGTGGCTGAGGAATGTGTGTTTGGTTGGGTGGTTGGAGGTGTGTGGGTGGAGGAGGATATTGGGTGAGTGATTGTTGGTGGGAAATGGGACGGGTAAAGGATATGTGAGTGGGTGGGGAGATGTGTGTAGGTGGGGGATGTGTGGGTTATTGAATGTATGTGTGTTTGGGGTGTGGGTGGATGGGATGTGTGGTGGATGAGAGGTGTGTGTGGGTGGGGAGATGTATAGGGATGTGGTGGATGGGTGGGGGAATGTATTGTATGTGTGTGTGGTTGGGTGGGGGAGTTGGAGTGAATGGGGGATGTGTGGGTGGGTGGTGGATGTGTCTTATAACATAGTCATATGCATTGTTTATGTTTACAAAATTCATGTGACAATGTTTTTTTCCTATGCACTGTTCATGAAAGAAAGATGAGTGATTGGAAGGGCCGAATGTAAGACGTGCCCAATTTGTTACCCTTTGAAAATAAAGTCTGTTCGTTCGTTCGTTCGTTCGTTCTATCTATCTATGCAAATTAACATCGACAAAACCAAATCCATGCTAATAACGACCAGACAAAAACTACAGACACTAGCCATAACTGGATCACCGCTCGAACTCTGCATGGGCACGTTACCTATAGTTAATGTGACTGAACATAAAGCACTAGGGCTTTTAATAGACAGCCATTTGAACTGGAGCTCTCATGTTCACGCTCTTACCAAGAAAATAGCACAAAAAGTTTACCAACTTGCTAAAATTCAGCACTTCCTGGACGAAAGCACACGAAAAATATTCTACACATGCTATATCCAATCACATCTCGATTACTGTTCCACAGTTTGGGATGGTTGCCCTAAATCTAATTTAAAACGACTATGTTCTCTGCAAAACCGCGCTATTCGTCTGGCTTCTGGCATAAAGCACGTTGAAAGTAATAATTTGTACAGTCATCTAAGACTTCTACCACTACAAAAGCGCTTCCTTTTCAACAAAGCCAAATTAGTGAATAAAATTATATCTCAAAATACCCCAGAGTATCTTCTGCCGCTGATTCAATCTAATGCAATGAACAGCAAGCGCCTAAATTTGTTACATGTCTCAAAGCCTAGATTGGACCTATACAAAACATGTTTCGCCTATTCTGGTGCTCACTTATGGAATGATCTGCCTCCAGATCTGAAAACTCTAATGAGTCCCTACACATTTAACCGAAAACTCTTTCAATACTTAATCCATACCGACTATATGCCACCATAATTCATTTACTGGTATAATTGTTCAGTATAATTGTTCATTATAATTGTTTAACTATAATTGTTCACTATATATGTGTGTGCGTGTGGGAGCGAGATAGAGAGAGAGAGAGAGAGAGAGAGAGAGAGAGAGAGAGAGAGATGAGAGAGAGAGAGAGAGAGAGAGAGAGAGAGAGAGAGAGAGAGAGCTGAGCAGATGCATGTCATGTAACACGCATGTTATATAACACGCGAATCCATATGTTTGTGTATTCTCATCTGTCATATTATCAGTTATATACCATTTGATTTTATCATGTATAATATAAACTCATGTTCATTACTGTAGTTTGAGTGAGAGAGTCAGTGAGTGTGAATGAGAGACAGAATGAGTGAGCGTGAGAGTGAATGAGTGAGCGGGAGAGTGAATGAGTGAGCGAGAGAGTGAATGAGTGAGCGGGAGAGTGAATGAGTGAGCGGGAGAGTGAATGAGTTAGCGGGAGAGTGAATGAGTGAGCGTGAGAGTGAATGAGTGAGCGTGAGAGTGAATGAGCGGGAGAGTGAATGCGTGAGAGTGAATGAATGAGCGGAAGAGTGAATGTGTGAGCGTGAGAGTGAATGTGTGAGCGTGAGAGTGAATGTGTGTGTGTGTGAGAGAGAGAGAGAGAGAGAGAGAGAGAGAGAGAGAGAGAGAGAGAGAGAGAGAGAGAGAGAGAGAGCGCGCATCACTATTTTTACGTCACATACATTTTATGTACACATTTTTCTCCATGTTGAACATTTTTATGAGACTGCTCATGACAAGTGTCAGTGTATGTGTGTGAGTAAAGTGTGGGAGTTTGTTCATACTAGTTTCAATACTAATGTGA
>JACEFZ010022421.1:1312500-1338994 GCA_014155875.1 Cepaea nemoralis
ACACACCATCCATTATTTTTAATGAACACTCTTTCTAATCACCTGCATGACTACAGTAACTTCTTAAGCAAAAAAAGATGAGTTACAATGTTATGCATTATTTTTATGAGCACTTTGAAAATGCCTTACAGATTGTATCATTATTTATTATAACTCATATGCCGGTACATAACTATGGACAGAGAGTTTATAAATCTTTGAAAACGATGCCACAATATGACTATAAGTTATACAGAAAAGTTATGCCCCTTGAAATAACTTTTACAGAGTTAAGTCCCCTGATATATATGAAATTACAATGAAAAATGGAAAATGAAATAATATTGGGTAAGCAGCCGATTTCACACTAAAAAAATATGAAAGTTGGCAGCTCTGGAATGAAAGGAAGAAGTGTAGAAAATTTCATCTCAATCGGATGGGCCGTTTGCGAGCGCATAAAGGACATACGGACATACAGACAGACAGACAGACAGACATACAGACAGACAGACAGACAGACAGACAGACGGAGATCGCAATTTATATATAAGATATATATTTATTAATCAGGTCTTAGTTAGATATGATGAGCTATCGTATGACAATAGACGGTACTACCTGCTTTCTGTTAGCGCCGAATGTTGGGTGGTAATCACCAAACCTGACACCCCACACAATGTGCCAACAACTTTGGGCGGAGGAGTGCAATTGGGAGTGTACAGGCCTTACCCTAGTACGAGGAAATGCAACCTCATGACTAACTGTCATTGCAGGGCAGTCCAGGTCCTATGCCTTGGTCGGCAGCTGGTCTAGGATGGAAGCTCCAATAGGCGGACAGTTAGAGCATTGTTTTGCTGATCCGGCAGCTTCTGTAGCTTGTCTTGTTCCAGACGTATTGGTGGTAACTTTGCTCTGGAGTAAACGAGTCAGGACGAGAGATGGATCAAGCTCCATGGGCAACACATGGTCTCAAAACTCAGCCCAGGCTTTGTTGTTTGGAGAGGTACACCTCCATTTTACATACTATCTTCTGTCAAGAAGATATTCATCAGCCGCTTTTTTCTCCACATTCGGCTGAATGCATTGTGCAGATAAAAGAAGAGCGGCGACGATACGTTTTCTTGTTCTGCATGCGTAACAGAAACATATAAACTGCAAAACAGATCCTCGTCACATCAAATGCTATTAATACAACTCAGTATTGTGTTATATTTATTGCAGACAGTTCAACCACGCGAACAACACAATTTGAACACAACAGTTAAGATAAATTTGACAGTAAATTAGTTGCATATCCTTTTCAGGACGTAGCAGTCAGCTCCAGCATTTTTGGCTGTTTGTGATTCCTGAGCAAGATTACGTTAAAGGGTTCGCCATTGCTTTCTATATGACCAGAAACCAAAGAAAGGCGGACTACTTCCAAATCCGCCGCATCAATGTTTCAAACGCGTTCGATACCGCGTTCGAAACACATCTGCTGACGATTTGGCAGCAGACAATTTTGCTTGGTATTCATAAAATTGTATAAGCGCCGGTCTTTCAGAAAGCAATAAGAAACTTTTTTGTTGTTGCATATCCCTTGCAGGACGTTGCAGTCAACACCAGCATTTTTCAGCTGCTGTTGATGTGTTAGGCAAATTTTACGTTCAGTAGTTTGCCATTGCTTTCTGAACGACCGGCTGCCATACCAACACGTTATAACACAACGCGACACGGCCTGCTGCACAAATCGGTCGCGGCTGCGTTTCGAACGCCTGGTAAGCGGTTCACAAACCGCGTTCGCAAGCCTTTGGCCACGGAGACCGGCAATGAGAAACTACGGAACGTAAATTTACCAAGAAATCACAAAAGCCAACAAAATTTCTGGGGTTAACTGTGATGTCCTGTACAGGATATGCAACTAACTTCAACATACGTCAGAGATCTGTGTATTGTGAACTGTATGTTTCCATGTTATAGTTAAGCGAAGCCTAACCCGGTATAACCCAAGTAACGTTCCTGATAGAACTTTTAGTGGTTGGGAAAAGTCATAATCGCCAAAACTTACTAGCATGACATAAGAAAATGACGACTCGTATTGGACAACTAGAGAACAGATGTACTCTGTATATAAATCTTATTGTTATTCTTTCTTTTCTTTTTTAAAACTTTCTTTCTTCTTACTTGCTTTACTTAAACACGGAAGCCACAAACAATACTTTGCAGATTTATTGCCCGCCATATTTTGCTGAAGAACAGAGAAGAACAGTATGATATTCGAAATAATAGTGAAGGACCATCAATTTTGAAGATAGGGGTTCAGAAAGTTCTTAAAAATATAAAAACTGGCAAGACACCCCGGTTCAGACAGATATCACAACAGAACTGATTAATGCTGTAGAAGAATATGGACTAGATCAAGTCACCTGACTGCTGAACACAATATATTATACTGGAGATATACCTCATGAATTATGTAATTATGTATTTATTGCAATACCAAAGACAGCAGGAGTCTTGGAAAGTGATAAAAATAAAACAATTAGTATAATGAGCCACATCACGAAGATTTTGCTAAGAATTATTATGCAAAGAGTTAGGAAGAAAACACAACCTGAAATATGTGAACAACAATGTGGGTTTGTAGAAGGCAATGGTACAATAAATGAAAGTTCTATAGAAGTAAATAACGATAAACCTCTTTGCTGCATTAACTACGCAAAGGCTTTCGATAGAATAAAACATGTGTCGCCTGATGTCCCTGGGGTGAGAGGAATCAACAAGCACACTCTTTTAATTCTATATCATCAGCCTTAGAATCTAATAGACCTTGTCTACACAACCCTTTCAGTTTCTGGATCACTATCTCTCTCTCTCTCTCTCTCTCTCTCTCTCTCTCTCTCTCTCTCTCTCTCTCTCTCTCTCTCTCTCTCTCTCTCTCTCTCTCTCTCTCTCTCTCTCTTCTTACCATGGGACAATACCCCTCTTCATATTCCTCCAGAACATACCCACACAACTCTAGCTCCTAACAAATAATAAAATAATTTAATGAAGAAAAATGTCACGTGTGTGCAATGTATGTGTATAGAACTACTGTAGTATAGTCTATTGTGTATGCGAGATGAGACCAGTTAGTTCAGGATCTTTCATCATAGTGTCCGGCCATACTACAACACAACACAGCAAGTCAAAGGGACCTCACGAAATGAAGCGTCTCTCCGGCCAGGGGTCGACTTCTTCTAGTTGGTCGTGGATAGTCTGGGTGCCTGGTTACTCATATTGAATATGGTATAATAAAGTCCATAAGTTCGGAACACACGATGTACTTAATTTGTTTATAAAAATCCTGTAACTTAGGAATACTTTCATCTATCTCACGCGATCTAAAAAAAAAAACCTTCTGTCCTGTTGGACACTGTTACTGGATGATTCTCTTTTCTACATAAACCTCTATACCTACTATAGTCATGGTTACGTGAGGTGTTTATAGTTCCTTACAATCAACTGTCTTGGACACTCAATCACTGACAAAAGAGCCTTTTCATGTTAATCACTCTTGGCTCAGATGAGACCATGATTTGTGGAACGGTGTCCCATTGCAGAGGCCATTTAGCAGAACTTCACTCGGTGTGACTGTCATTTCCCACACCTCTGAGTTGTCCTTCAGTTCTCAGATAGCAGAACCTGTCGAAAAGAGAACACCAGGTGAGAGAAACCCGATTCAGACCTACTATATGTGAGTGTAGACCGAAGGCCGCACTCAGATATTTATATCCTGATGAACATAGAACTAAACTCTGGCATAAAGCAGAGGAGTTCATCACATTGGCCTAAGACGTGGTAAGAGAAGGGAAGACTAAAGGAAAATGAAGAAACCCCAGTAGACACCCCACCGGAAGATCCTACCATTGCCATTTCCTTTATCCCCCAACCTCTCTCAATCTCACTGAATATCATCACACGACATTGGTCTTAACCTGCCGAGTGAAACGATATGTCACTCAACCTAGTTTAAGCAACGCATCAGCCTGCTGCTGCCGACGCTCCTATAATATGTTCCCACAACGCCCCATCACTACTCTCGATTCCTAATCCCTATCAATGAAATACCTTATGTAAGCTATTCCGTTCTCGAATTGGAACCACAAATTCACATAATGGACAAATGTCCGTCGCCTTTACGGGACACTGTGGTTTCTTTTCTTATTTAGACTGGAACAGACGAATACTCCCTTTCTTATTAATCCATCCTGCACACTGATTGCAAAGCTGGGTTTTTTTTACTACTGAGAACTGTGTGTCTGAATGACGTCACTGCCTTGGCCAGAATCCAGGTGTCGAGAAACTCTCCCTCTCTCATTCTTGGGTCGGGCAAACAATATACCGACACTCTCGCTTTGATCAGGGAACTCCCTCCCATGCACTCAAAGAATCCTGGTCGGCGTTTGATCTGGTAAAACCTTTCTCATCAACAAAGGGTTTCGGCGCTTTGAGACAGCTGTCTCTGGGAATCCATCATTCTGATCGGCATCTCCAGCAATTCCGTGACAACATGCCAAAATGGTAGAGATGCTTACAGATATAAAACTTGATGGAAAAAACCTTAAAAAAACATATATTGGAAAGAACAACCTGACATCAGATTGATAAAGACATAGGTCGATATCGGCCTATTAAAAGAGGTGTGAGTCAGGGGTGTGTAATGACTCCAGATCTGTCTTCCCTGTATAATAAAAGTATTTCAGAAATGTAAAAGATATGAAAGGAATCATCATTGGAGGAAGAAACATCAATAACATTAGATATGCAGATAATGTAGCAGAATGAATATCATATCTGTATGAGCTTAGGGGTGCAAGACTACAGCACGCTTGAGCATCCGGATAGAACAGTAAGAAGGATGCTCAAGTCGTGACGTAGCTTGTTGTTGGGTAGTGACCACCAAGGACGAGGGAAGAGAAGACAACATCATCATTGATTAGTACTTGGATTTTGTATCGACCATCATGTACAAATAAAGCCTGTTTTGAAACAACCCAGCAGAACTTGTTAATCCTCTGTACACGCATTGTTACAGATGGATAAATGGCGCCGCATACAGGATTCGATTTTTTACTTGAATGTCGCGTGAACAACGTGAAGTACGAAAGTCAACATGCCGCATGCTAAAGTGGACCAACCAACTTTGTTGAGGTATGAACTAAATTTTAGACATTCATTAAATAAAAGAAAAAAAGTTCAAAATCGGACCAACTATAATTGAATCAAAGTCAAAATTTAAGCGTTTTTCAGACTACCTAAATTAAACTTACACACATCAAGATTTTTGAATGGAGCCATCTACATAACATGATTGCCTATGACTGTGGAGTTTTATCAAGCTGTTTTTCGTCAGAAATACTTGAAGCAACGTGATGTTTGTCGAATTGCTGTGAGGTTTGACTTGCATTATTACAGCCGTTAAGTAACCTTGTGTTGAAGGTCACACATTTACATACTAGCAAAGAAATCTCAAGACAGCTATAAACAACTCGAATTCAATAGAGAATTGGTTTAAAGGAGCTGTTTCCTTTTGTTATGTTCATTTAATATTGACTTTGAGAACCTGAAGAAAAATGAGAGCTTATTTTGAGTCAACCCTATTGCTCCTTCAATTGGAAATTACGAGAAAATACAGTTGCGTTCGCTCATCTTGAACTCCAGCAAATCAAAATGTTTTCAACAAAAGCGAACATTTCAACAGGGTGTCGACCTGCTGAAGAGAAGACCCAAATTAAATCGTTCTATCGAGCTGGACTCGCTTTCAAGCCGACGCCTTGAAGAGCCCTGTTAGGGTGAAAAGAAACTGCAAGTCTGGTAGGGGCCCGACCAGGGGCTGAAAGTGAAAGTAACGAAACCTGAGACGCTGGAAGAAGGATATCACTGAAGTCACGTTTGGATGGCTACTAAATAATACGAACTCCAGACGTTTGAGTTATACATGAACCGTGACAAGGAAAATTTTTAACGAACGTAGGTGAATTCACGCTTCTCTTGGATCAAGGAAAGACATGCTTGACGGTAATTAATTAAAGTATAACTACTAGGAGAACATTTTTTAAATGTGATTTTAATAAGATCATTTAGATAAATTGTTATAAATGTGAATTTGCTTATATAAGTTGTATAGTGAAATATTTCAGCATAGCAAAAGAAACAACAGGATATGGCAACAGGCAGACCCATCACAGCACAGTAGAGTAATAGGCATAATTGAAATTTATTTCAGTTAAGTTCGGGACGAATTTTTTTTTCAGGTACCAAGAAATATACAGAGGAACAAGTAGAAATTTTGTTTTAAGCTTGATATAAATTACAGAGAAATAAGTATGAATTACCTACATATAGAGTTGAAACGTATCAGTACATGGTTGGGAGAGTTAAAAGTAGCAGTTAATGAAGTAGAAAATTTTGTAGAAACGTTGCAGAACAGAACGACTAGACAAGAGCCTTATAGATTTAAGGTAGACGGCAGTAGAGTAGGAAAGAAAAACAGGAAACAGCCACTACTTAATAAAGACAGAAGACAATATGATTATGATTATGTGGTTGGTTATGACGAAACAAGGCCTGATATATATAGGGTAAAAGATGCTGAGATTAGACGTAATGGTGGAAAGTCGGACTGGTATAAATATCGTGAGAGAGACCTTTCCAATAAATTTTGGAATTGGCCATCCCATAGCAAGACTGCTAGGAAAAAACGTGACGACTGGTTTGAACAAAGACGGAGACAGTATCTGAGGTCAGGGTCAAAGAACAGAGTAGAAAACGTAAGTAGGAATTCAACTAAGCTGGTTGCGAATCTGACTCTTAGACAAGAACAGAAGAAAATAGACCAAGAGACTCAGACACAGGTGATTGAAGTGGTAGAACGGAAACACACAAACACAGATTGATACAGTAGAGAAAAAAGTCCAGGTACAACCAACCTAGCAAGATAATAAAGGGAAGTCAAACCGAGTTAGTAGAGACTCAGTTAAAACCAACTTACTTGACTAAGGGAGACACGGTTGAAATTAAGAAAGATAAACAGACAAGAACCATAGACGAAAAGAGACCAAGGAGGAAAAGTGTTGGAGAAAGAAATATAAACAGTTTAATAGTCAATAAAAGTACGACGACTGGTATGTCAAGTTCCTCAGGTATAGACATTAAATTAATCCCTAAATGGTGTAGGAATATTAGGTGTGAGGGTTCAGGTTATGGAGAGAATATTTCAGACAAAGATATGGGAGTTGTACAGAACCGGAGTATGAAGAATAGAGGTAAGAAGAAAGCCAGATGTTCTAAAGCTGACTATGGGAATAGGATCGACGTGTCTGCAGTAAACTACTATGAGTCTGATGAGGGAACTATTATCAGTGTGTCATCTGAAGACGAGATGGGGAAATAGTAAACGTTATGTAAGATATACAGGAAACAGTGAGCAGACCGACGCAAATAAAGGAAATAGAAAGAAAGCATTTAAGAAGAAGAACTAATAATAGACAGATAGCGGAAATTACTCGACGACAGAAAGTGACATAAGAAAACTCAGAGATGACCTTAAGACCTGAGTACTTTAACAACAGATTAACAACAGATAGTGAAGATGACATAATTGAAAGAAGACGCACCTAATGTACTAGGGAGACAATGAAATATTTGACTTAGATGCACTCTATAGCTGTTAAAATTCCGAGGGTGAGGAAGGAACATATGGACATTGTTTTAGATTATGAGAAGAATTGCGGTTTGAGCAAGATACATATGAGCTGTCTAAAATAGACAGATGAATTTTGTTTGGTGTAGCATCACATGGTACAGGGTAGAAAATAGGAGTGTTGTTGAGAATAGAGAGTCGTGGCAACTGATAGAATATTCTACGTGGATACGTATAAAGAATATCTTATGTTTAAGTGTAGTGTGGGGAGAGTAAACAATATAGAAATAGAAATGTCCCTTGTCCAGAATGGCTAGATAGAGAGAGTTAATCACGTTGAGTGATGTATAACTGGTGTGATTAAAGTAGAGTAGATTCAGCACAGAATTAGTAGAGAGAGAGATAAACTAATTATGAATGCTCGTACTAGAGTGGATGGTTCGACGCAGGGCTATGACGTGATGTCTGAGATAGTTTTGTTTCGTAGTTGAGAAGTAAGTATAGTATTGTTGACAGGTGAACCGAGAGTGTCTGATGAGGAGATATAGATTGAGGAGGAATTGAGTATCCTGTGTAAAATAGCCAGTGGAGCGCAAGAGTATTAAGAATAAAAGACTGTGGAAACTGATGTTTGAAGAATACGAGGTCTTGGTGAGGGAGATGACGTAATTACATGATGCTTGTGGAGAAAGAAGAGGTGATTAAATCTGAGAAAGTGGTTGTGTGGAGAAGTATAGAATGATAGTTACGAGGTTAGTGACTCGTTGGAGTGAGGTTTGTTCTGAGAGATCGTTGATAGTGCTGGTTAGTGTATAAAAGAGATATAGTTTGCGAGAGATAATGTATAGGTTCTGACCTTTGAAAAGGAGCGAATGATTGAGAAAAGTAGAAATAAGAAAACAGTTGAATTGTGAAAGTCCTGTGGAGTAATTCGTCTGGTAATGCGTTGTTCTAGCATGTGTAAAAATGTAGACAAACATATGTCCGTTGAGTATGGATAGAATGATGTCAGGTGATTATTAACGCATGCATGTACGAGGCGTTTGGAAGTGATCGATATGTTTAGGCTATAGTGAGTAATTGCTGGGATGTTGAATTGGTGTCTAATTTTTTGGAAGTAATGGTATAAACATATAAGGTTGGCGTGATAGGAGAATAATCGTGAGATGAGAACACGAATGCCGTGTGAATATGCGAAGAGTGGCTGATGACTGAAAGGAGTGATGTCTTTTGTGTGGAATATCTGAAGTTAGACAGAATTAATGATAATTGTATGACAGGATGACGGAAAGAGAGTTAACATTCTGAATGACGTTTCATGAAACAGATTTAGTAGTGTTGGCAGAGACATGTCGAAGCAAGAATGCCTGATACAGAGAATTGAAAGAATATGGTTTGCCAGTCGGAGTGAGAATTGTCGTTAGTCATGTGCAGTGTTGTTTATTGTTTCTGAAAGAGTCCCGATAAATAGGAGTAAGCAAGAGAAGGAGAGAAAGTAATTAGCTAAATGAACGTCGGAACATTATAAATAGAGTACTAGAGAACGTGTTCCGATAAGTGTGACTAGGCTGACTATCATCGCGGTGTGTGAACGAAGTTAAGAGAAAGTTGAGGATAGTTTAGAGTTGTTGTGGTGAGATGTTAGAAAGTACTGATGCAGGAGAATGAAATATTACTTGCGTCGGGTAGACGAGAGACTTAAAATTAGAATTAGTAATTGACAAATAAATTATGTAGATGTATTGGTGGAGTCGATGGTAAATAGACAATTATTTTGTTGATGTAGTGTGGTGGAGATACCGTAGTTAACGGTAATGATTAAGTAGTTGTAGTAATTCTTGGTACAAATCCAAGGGAAACAATTGGTGTGCCGAGCCACAGGTTCTATTGGTAGATAGATGACTGGTAGTAACATTGGGATAGCCGTCACACTGGTAATAGATAAATGATTTGACCTGTAGTTTACAGTGGTTGTTTAGATTTATATTCCAAATATTGGGATATGTTAGGACTTAGTTTGCAAAAGATAGAATGTTGAGAGGGGAAATAATCAATGCTTGACTTACAGAAAAAGTACAGTCATTTGTTAATTAATGACTTTTGTAGAGAGAACAGATATTGTTCTACGAGAAAATAGTCTGTAGATAACATATATATATATATATATATATATATATATATATATATATATATATATATATATATATATATATATATATATATATATATATATATATATATATATATATATATATATATATATATATACATATATATATATATGGGGAGTACGGTTGTAAGAGTAGTGCTTGTAGTGAATAGATATGTATTTCATTGGTTAGTATAAGAGACCAATGTTGATTGAATATGTATGATATGTTATATTATTTTTTGATTTGGTCTTGTAAAATGATTGTCACTATTTGATTTTGGAATAGGATTATTGTGTTTTTAGTCTTTTGCATACAAACTACTGGTCCGTAAAAGAGACCAGTAGTGTTAGATAACATTAGATATTTTTCTTTTAACTGATGCATGATTCATTTTTGTGGGGATATATGAAAACATATTTGAATATCAAAAAGGGGGGGGGGTGATATTGTTGTTCTATTTTGATTTGTCTTGACTCCAGTTGTGAGTTTAATTAGCTTATTTTGCTTAAATATTAGCATGTTACTTTGGTTGCCAGTTTTCATTTACAAAATGATGTTATTTATTGAGTTACCCTGACTATGTTTAAATTAGTTTTCGTTTGACGTTCAGTAATGGGGAGTTAGAAAATTTAAACAAGTCCATATTAAAAAGGGAGCTTTGGATGCAGAATTACGTTCAGAAAATACTGAGGACTAAAAGAGAGACACATTCTCTTTATAAATAACTAGCTGACACGGCCCGGCTTCGCCCAGTCCCTGGTGGGGAGCATCTCATTTAATTCATATAAGTAGTCATATAAGTTCTCGTTCCCGTTACCGACTGTCTGTCTTTCTGTCTGTCTTTCTGTCTGTCTGTCTGTCTGACCCGGCCCGGCATCGCCCAACTCCTGGTGTGGAGCATCTCATTTAATTCATATAAGTAGTCATATAAGCTCCCGTTCCCGTTCCCGACTATCTATCTGTCTGTCTGTCTGTCTATCTGTCTGATCCGGCCCGGCTTCGCCCAGCCCCTGATGGCGAGCATCTCATTTAATTCATATAAGTAGTCATATAAGTTCCCGTTCCCGACTGTCTGTCTGTCCGTCCCTCCCTCTCTGTCTGTCTGTCTGTCTGCCTGTCTGTCTAATCATTTATTGGTTGCAGTTAGAACAACCTTAGATAAACGAAGACCAACTTACAAAAAGCATTAGAAAGAGCACTTGAAAGATCTTTACATCTTCCCCAACAATTAACTTGGGTAAATGGAGCGGCGGCAGCAGCATCAGCAGAAGAAGGAAAAGGAGGAGTAGGAGCTGGGAGGAGGAAGAGGGAGGTGGAGAAGGGAGGAGTAGGAGGGAGGAAGAGATAGGCGGAGAGAGGAGGAGGAGGGAAGAGGAGGGAGGAGGAAGGAGGAGGAGGAGTAGGGAGGAATAGGAGGGAGGAGGAGGGATTAGGAGGAGGAGAGAGGAGGAGGAGGAGGTAGGAGAAGGGAGGAGGAGGGAGGAGGAGGGAGGAGGAGGAGGGAAGAGGAGGGAGGAGGAAGGAGGAGGAGGAGTAGGGAGGAATAGGAGAGAGTAGGAGGGATTAGGAGGAGGAGAGAGGAGGAGGAGGTAGGAGAAGGGAGGAGGGTAGGAGGAGGAAGAGGGAGGGGGAGGAGGAAGAGGGAGGAGGAAGGAGGAGGAGGGAGAGGGAGGGAGGAGAAGAACGCAGGGGGAGGAGGAGGAGGGAGATGGAGAAGGAGGGAGGAGGCGGAGAGAGGAGGAGGAGGGAGGAGGCGGAGGGAGGAGGCGGAGGGAGGAGGTGGAGGGAGGAGGCGCAGGGAGGAGGAGGGAGAAGGAAGAGGGAGAAGGATGAGAGAGGAGAAGGAGGGGAAGGATGAGGAGGGAGGAGGAGGAAGAGGGAGGAGGAGGAGGGAGGTGGAGAGAGGAGTAGGGAGATGAGGTAGGAGGAGGAGGGATGAGGGGGAGGACGTAGGAGGATGAGGAGGGAGTAGGAGGAGAGAGGAGGAGAAGGGAGGAGGAAGGAAGAGGAGTGATTAGGAAGAGAGAGGAGGGAGGAGGAGGGAGGAGGAAGAGGGAGAAAGAGGAGGGGGAAGGAGGAGGAGGGAGGAGGAGGAGAGAGGAGGAGGAGAGAGGATGAGGAGGGAGGAGGGAGAGGGAGGAGGGAGGAGGAGGGAGGAGAAGGGATGAGGGGGAGGACGTAGAATTAGAAGGAGGGAGGAGGAGGGAGTGGGAGGAGAGAGGAGGAGAAGGGAGGAGGAAGGAAGATGAGTGATTAGGAGGAGGGAGGAGGGCGAGGAGGTAGGAGAAGAGGAGGAGGAGGAGGAAGGAGGAGGAGGAGAAAGAGGGAGGAGGAGGAGGAGGAGGGAAGAGGGTAGGAGGGGAGAGGAGGAGGAGGATTTTAACGCATATGCCTGTAGACAACTGCAGCGAAAAAGTGGGTCTGTCTATCTATCTGACCCGCGTGGCTTCGCCCAGCTCCTGGCGGGTAGCGTCTCATTAAATTCATACAACAAAAAAAGTAACTTAAAAGAATGTCCTTCCACACACCATCCATTATTTTTAATGAAAACTCTTTCTAATCACCTGCATGACTACAGTAACTTCTTAAGCAAAAAAAGATGAGTTACAATGTTATGCATTATGCATTATTTTTATGAAAACTTTGAAAATGCCTTACAGATTGTATCATTATTTATTATAACTCATATGCCGGTACATAACTATGGACAGAGAGTTTATAAATCTTTGAAAACGATGCCACAATATGACTATACGTTATACAGAAAAGTTATGCCCCTTGAAATAACTTTTACAGAGTTAAGTCTCCTGAGATATATGAAATTACAATGAAAAATGGAAAATGAAATAATATTGGGTAAGCAGCCGATTTCACAATAAAAAAATATGACAGTTGGCAGCTCTGGAATGAAAGGACGACGTATAGAAAATTTCATCTCAATCGGATGGGCCGTTCGCGAGCGCATAAAGGACATACGGACATACAGACAGACAGACAGACAGACAGACAGACAGACAGACAGACAGACAGACAGACAGACAGACGGAGATCGCAATTTATATATAAGATAAGTTCATGAGTAAGAGGGCCGCTGTGTTAATCAGCGTTGGTGTTTTAGGATGGAGAGGTTGATAATAGGGTGGCTATGAGGTGTTAGAAACATATGCCATATTCGGGAAGAAAAGATTGACGTGACTAACGTCTATAGCAGTGGGGTAAATGTGGGGGAAAGTTTAAAACATGGTTTCCATGGGGTCGCAAGTGAACATGGATTTAGAGCCATGATGTACTTTCAGAAGAGACACGAGATGGCTGGTTTGTAGAAGAAGTGGGTAACGTGCTACGCCAAACAGCGTGAAGATAAATAGTAAAACATGTTTTACTCCGAAGAATAATATACTGTGGATATCAGTACAATAGAAAAGGGGTGTAAGTGTGTTAATGAGAAACGAACATTGTCAGTGAACATAGATAAAATGCCAGGAGGTTTTGGGAGGTCCGTGATATATGGACTGAGATAGAATAACGTCAATTGCAAACAGTGAGGGGTTAGAAGGTCACAGACATGAGTTCAGGGGCGGTATATGGTTGCTGTTGATAACGGCATAAATTTATAAGTAGAGGTTTTAGTAGATATGCCCATAATAAATGGACATTAAGAGAGAATTCTGAGAGAGGTATAGGGGAAGATGAGGTGATGTGTATAATGTTGGAAGAGGTTTAATTGTGTACTGTCTGTAATATATAGACATTTGGGAGTGAATAATATTTTTGATGGTTGGTATTTGATGCTGTAGATAGCAGCGTAAACTGTTACCATAATAAGTGGTACTGTAGAAGATATAATTGTGTTAGACTTTATTACATAAAGTCTCAAATGACATAGGGGGGTAAAGGTGAGTGTGGTTTAGGTGAGTGTGGTTTTTGTGTGGAAGAGTTCTACTTCTTTGAATCTCCGGTGCGCACCGATTCTTTGTCTTCCTATCGTTTGCGAGTGATTTCAGGTTAGTTGAAAGTGGAGAAGCAGTAATGTGGAGGTAATACGGTTAGTAATGACAATAGGGAGTTGAGGTAGTATCAGAAGAATACAGCGTTTGAATTTTTAAGCGAATTGCTTGTGAAGAGAAGAAGAAGTATTTCAAAAAGGTAACCATATGTGTTATGATGTATTGTATAAAGTTGAGATTTAAATGTTATTGAGGATATGTAAATAATATATGCTATGTTATGTTCATAATGGTTTGCTATGTGACACGGGTAAGAGTTACAAATAGAAGGAAATATTTACTTAAAATAGAGTTAGTTTGGGGCGGCTTAGAGAAATTATGGGAGGTAAGGAGAGAAGGTGTAGGATAAAGGGGTTAGGAGTTAAGACTTTTGAAGGAGAAAAGTCTTTTCAAAGACAGGGAGGTGTAGCAGAATGAATATCATATCTGTATGAGCTTAGGGGTGCAAGACTACAGCACTCTTGAGCATCCGGATAGAACAGTAAGAAGGATGCTCAAGTCGTGACGTAGCTTGTTGTTGGGGCAGTGACTACCAAGGACGAGGGAAGAGAAGACAACATCATCATTGATTAGTACTTGGATTTTGTATCGACCATCATGTACAAATAAAGCCTGTTTTGAAACAACCCAGCAGAACTTGTTAATCCTCTGTACACGCATTGTTACAATAACAATATTGCTTGCAGACAATGAGCAGGAACTACAATATTTAGTAGATGCGGTTGTTGCACACAGTGAACAACTAGGATCAAAATTAAATTGTAAGAAGACACAGATTTTGTTCGTCACTAGGAAGAACAATATATCACAATGTAATATACAGGTAAATGGGAATATTATTAAACAAGTGAATCGATACAATTATCTCGGAACAGTCATAACATCTGATGGTAGATGCCGTGAAGAGATTAGAACAAGAATTGCTATGGCGAAGGTTGCCTTTTGCATGACGAAAAACATACTGACCAATAAAAATATGTCAATTGCTACGAGAAAAAGAGTTTTGAGGTGCTACATAAAGCTTGTACTTTTGTATTGATGTGAAGCGTGGACAATGAGCAGTCAAACTGAAAACCATCTGATGGCTATGGAAATGTGGTATCTGAGGAGAATACAAAGAAAACCATGGACAGACAGAAAATTAACGACCAAGTACTACAGAAAATCAAATGAAGATCGTAATCTGATTAGACGTAGACAGTCACAATTTATTATCATGTCAGGCGGGTTTTAAACAAAACAGATCAACAATAGATCAGATATTTATCCTACGACAAATACCCGAGAAGACATAATTTGGAGAATTTGGTGACAACTGACAAGATCGATGGGAAGAGAACAATGGGAAGACATAAAAGTAAATACCTGAATGGCTTGACAACTTGGCATGGTCGAGACAAAAAGACTGAGCTGACCACGACTCTGGTGATTGAGTGAAATGGCGAATCACGACCGTCCACGCTTACCAGCATGGCACATGATGGATGGATCGATTTTGTGCACACACGCGCACGCGCACACACAAACACGCGCGCGCGCACACACACACACACACACACACACACACACATACAATTTCCACGCTACTACGATTTCTCAATGACAACTTCTGGACTCTTCGATTGTCGGTGGATAGTCTAGTGTTCCGTCTCAGTGAAACCCGACTGAAATTAGTTTTGCTATTTATTCTGCCGTTGATTGTTTGTCTCCAGTGAGGATTCTGTGAAGTTTAGACCTGATTCGTTAGTTGCACGTACTGTAATTTGTAGACAGGCGGGTCAATAAAGCTGAGAATGTTCTGGTAGATTGTCAGACAGAAAATGTGAACGCGTAACAAAACAGACAGTTGATTAGATGTGATTAAATCCAGGAAGTTATATAAATAGACAGGGGCAAATTACCGCCCTATTCATGTGCTGATTTATTATTCAATAGTTAACATTTTCATTACAGAGAAGTCATTCTAGAACAATGATTGTGCTGTCATGGAAGAGTTAGATAAATGTCAAAGAGATATAATAGATGTCGTTTATATTGCAGTTAGGATTAGACAGAAAAATGTGATCATGTTAACGTTAGTTACATATCCATTACAGGACGTCGCAGTAAACCCCGCATATTAGGCTGTTTATGATTTCTTGGGAAGTTTAACTTTGATATGAAAATAGAAAGCTAAATTTCTGCCTCCATCCCCACCGTGCAAAATAAAATAACCCATAGTCAAATGGAGAAATAAAAGTAGCGCTTTGGCTCGTTATCAAAATATTAATAAAATATTCTGCGCAGCGAGTAATACCCCAGGAACTCCACATCCATCCATCCATCATGTGCCATGCCGGTAAGCGTGGGCGGTCATGTTCTGCCATCTCACTCGATCACCAGAGTCGTGGATCAGCTCCGTGTTTCTGTCTCGACCATGCCACAAGGCCAAGCCATCCAGGTACTTGCTTCTAGGTCTTCCCCTTGGTCTGTTCCCATCGATCTTACCAGTTGTCACCAAATTCTCCAATCCATTTCTTCTCATAACATGCCCAAAAAATTTTGACTGTCTACGTCTAATTTCTCTAATCAATTTACGATCTTCATTTGTTTCTTGAAGGACTTGTTCATTGGTCTTTCTGGCTGTCCATGGTATTCTTTGCATTTTCCTCAGAAACCACATCTCTACAGCCATCAGATGTTTTTCAGCCTGACTGCTCATTGTCCACGCTTCACATCCATACAAAAGTACAGGTTCAATGTAGCATCTCAACACTCTTTTTCTCGTTTCAATTGACATCTTTTTATTGGTCAATATGTTTTTCATCTTGCTAAAGGCTACTTTTGCCATGGCGATTCTTGTTCTAATCTCTTCAAGGCATCTCCCATCAGATGTTATTACTGTTCCGAGATAATTGTACCTGCTCACTTGTTGAAGAATATTCCCATTTACTTGTATATTACATTGTGGTATTTCGTCCTTCCTAGTGACGACCATAATCTGTGTCTTTTTACAATTTAATTCTAACCCTAGTTGTTCACTGTGTGTAACAATCGCATCTACTAAATTTTGCAGGCCCTGTTCATTGTCTGCAATCAAGACTGTATCATCTGCATATCTAATGTTATTGATGCATCGTCCCCCAATGTTGATTCCTTCCATATCTTCAATATTTCTGAAAATACTTTCACTGTACAGGGAAAACAGATCTGGAGACATTACACATCCCTGTCTCACACCCCTTTTAATAGGCTGATATTGGCTTACTTCATTATCAACTCTTATGGCAGCTTGTTGTTTCCAATATATGTTTTTTACAAGTCTAAGATCTTTTCCATCAATTTGTAGATCTTCAAGCATCCTTATCATGTTGACATGTCTCACTTTATCACTCCACATCACGCGTATTAAATGTGTAACATCATTCATCATCATAATTAGCATGTGGCCTGTATAAAGAAAAAGGCAAGAGAATCGATTTCATTGCACCAGGTTTTGTCTCATGTGGCTGGGTCTCTCCGCAGACCGGCCTGCCAAAAGCGTCACACAAAACACGAACTCCATAGCTCCAGCGACGACCTCAAAATTGCAATCGTGAACCGAGCGACGTAGGCCGCAATCGAACCCTCAGTCTTCGGAACGAGAGAAAGCCGACGTAACCACTTCGACAGGATGACTCTCACATGACATGTAAATAAGTCTAAGTGATTAAAGTTGCCACACTCACACAGCCACCACTCTCGGATCATGACATTAAAGTTGCCACACTCACACAGCCGCCACTCTCGGATCATGACATTAAAGTTGCCACACTCACACAGCCGCCACTCTCGGATCATGACATTAAAGTTGCCAAATTCACACAGCCGCCACTCTCGGATCATGACATTAAAGTTGCCACACTCACACAGCCACCACTCTCGGATCATGACATTAAACTTGCCACACTCACACAGCCACCACTCTCGGATCATGACATTAAAGTTGCCACACTCACACAGCCACCATTCTCGGATCATGACATTAAAGTTGCCACACTCACACAGCCACCACCCTCGGATCGTGACATTAAAGTTGCCACACTCACACAGACACCACTCTCGGATCAAACTCACACAGCCACCACTCTCGGATCATGACATTAAAGTTGCCACACTCACACAGCCGCCACTCTCGGATCATTACATTAAAGTTGCCACACTCACACAGCCGCCACTCTCGGATCATTACATTAAAATTGTCACACTCACACAGCCACCACTCTCGGATCAAACTCACACAGCCACCACTCTCGGATCATGAATTAAAGTTGCCACACTCACACAGTCGCCACTCTCGGATCATTACATTAAAGTTGCCACACTCACACAGCCGCCACTCTCGGATCATGACATTAAAGTTGCCACACTCACACAGCCGCCACTCTCGGATCAAACTCATACAGCCACCACTCTCGGATCATGACATTAAAGTTGCCACACTCACACAGCCGCCACTCTCGGATCGTGACATTAAAGTTGCCACACTCACACAGCCGCCACTCTCGGACCATGACATTAAATTTGCCACACTCACACAGCCGCCACTCTCGGATCAATGACACTGCCACCACTCTCGGATCATGACATTAAAGTTGCCACACTCACACAGCCACCACTCTCCGATCATGACATTAAAGTTGCCACACTGACACAGCCGCCACTCTCGGATTATGACATTAAAGTTGCCACACTGACACAGCCACCACTCTCGGATCATGACATTAAAGTTGCCACACTTACACAACCACCACTCTATATCATGACATTAAAGTTGCCACACTCACACAGACACCACTCACGGATCATTTCTTTGCTATTGTCCAGATAATGTCATGTAACCAAGCTATTTGGCATGTAGCAATTTGTTTTTCTCATCCACTATTCCTATCAAGTTTGCCGGTTGTCACTTAGTTTACAAGATAATCTCTACTTCTAACGGTTTTTAAAACATCGTCGCTGTCTATATCTAATTTTCATAATGAATTCGCGGTGATCATCTGCTTCTTGGAAATACTAAATCATATGTTTGTCCATCAGTCATTGATATTCTTAGCATTGTACTAAAATAATATTGCTTCTTCCATATTCTATTGCCTGTCTGCTTATTGTTCAAGTCTCACAAACATGCAACAACAGGAGCTCTTCACAGCACATCTATATTATTTTATACATATATAATATATATAATTGTGATTTTACCTTTCCTCTGGGGTAAACTAGACAGGCCGAGAGTTGGATCATGCTGCATGGGCAACACGGTCTCTAAATTCAGCTCACGCTTTGTGTTAAGGGGAGGTATAACTCCATTTTACAAACTATCGTCTGTCAAGACGGCAAGGTGCCAGTTAGTCAATTGTGATTTACAACTTCCATGTACAACGGTGGTTATGTCGGCGGCTATTTACTTTCAAGCGAACATGTTCCAACTCGGATAGTCGTAGATATATTCCCCGCGGTGTATCGGTATTGGTACATCTGTGGGTGAGTACACTTCTTGTTATCTGTTTGTGATGGTGCCTGACAGGTTTTGCCTCTGTTAAAATGAGACATCGTAGAGAAGACATATGAAAGAGCCGGGGAACAATACTAGTACAAAACAGACGCAGTTAAAATTGGCTAGGTTCTCTAGGTAATATTTTCGATTTTTATACTGAAATTATGTCAGCAGAATTATGTCCGTATGAGATCGATATCGCACGGCAGTAGACAAACCAGAGAAATCATCTATTGCATTTGTTTTCGTGCCAGGCTATGTTTAGTGTAATGGAAATGAACAAGATGATACTTTGACAAGTTCTTCGACTATTAGAGTTCATAAATGAAGCAAGTAAACATTTATTTCTTCTTCTTCTTCTTCTTCTTCTTCTTCTTCTTCTTCTTCTTCTTCTTCTTCTTCTTCTTTTGCCCGCGAATAGTCCTCAACCAACTCACCACCACCCCCCCCCCTCCCTCACTATTTTTAGCTATCGCTGAAATTATCGCGCTCTTATGTCAAAACATGGCTCCCTAGATCTTGCTGCGGTATGTTATTCTTCTCTTACTGCATTTGTCTATTTGGTCCTGTGTCTTACACTGCTGTGTTTCCAAGTGAAATTGGAGTAAGAAAGGCTTCTCAAAACCCTCGTATCAGTAATTCATGAGGTGGTTTATAATGAGCTCATTCGTGTCATGCTTTATTTTACTCCTTCTATACCATCCAATTGTTACACTGACCCACTTTAACTTAGTTGCTACATCAACTAATGCGTTACTTTAACCCATTTGTTACTCTACATCAATTGTTATTTTAACCCAGTTGTTACTTTAACCCAACTGTTACTCTCAATCATGTGTAACCCTAACTCAATTGTCACTTTAACCCAATTGTTACTTTGCCCACGTCTTTACTGTAAACCAATAATTACCCTAATCTATTTGTTACTTCATCCCAATTGTTCTTTAACAAAAGTAAATTACTAATTTACACGCCTTTAAGCGCTGTATGCATATGGTGCTAACTTCATAGTTGTGTTAACCATTCGGCACTCAGTGGATAGTTGTGTTAACCATTCGGCACTCAGTGGATGTATAACAGTACGTAAGAAGACGAAGGCATGTTGTTTTCTTATTGATAAAACGTTTATTGGCGTAATATGACAAAGCTTCGATGTTCACCTCCACTACCAAGGCCGGGTCCTAACTGCCCTTCCCAATAACAATACGTCACGATTGAGCATCTCTCTCCCCTTTCACTCTCGATGCTCAATCGTGCTGTATCTGTTTCCCATTAGATTCTAATAATACCCCAATACTCCTCCCTTACTGTTACAGATGACGTGGTCAGAAACACGCTTTACGCCTTCGCTTCCCAAGACATCATCTGGTGTCCATTCTAAGCTTAGTCGACATTTTAATTTACTAATCCGCGCCGATACGGCTTTGATCCCATGACCACAGGGCCGACAGGCGAGTTGTATATCCTCTACCCCGGCGGGGCGCAGGCGAACGGTCTAGCCCCTACACTGTCGGGGCGCAGGCGAGTGGTCTAACACCCACACTGACGGGGCTCAGGCGAGCGGTCTAGCCACTACACTGACGGAGCGCAAGTGAGCGGTCTAGCTTCTACAATGATGAGGCATAGGCGAACGGTCTAGCCTCTACACTGACGGGGCGCAGGCGAGTGGTCTAACACCTACACTGACGGGGCGCAGGCGAGTGGTCTAACACCTACACTGACGGGGCGCAGGCGAGTGGTCTATTCCCTACACTGACGGGCTTCAACCAAATTGTCACTATAATTGAGTTGTTTCTCTAACCCAATTATTACTCTAACTCCGTCTGCCTAATACTATTGTATTTTACTCTTTCAGGTCCAAGTAGTTATTAGTTTCCGGTAACAGGTGTTAGGATGCATGGAGTTAACACGTGCCTGGTATTAAAAGAATTAAGCATCTCTAATTGTACGGAGCCGGCGGCTCTGATGCGAAGGGGCTACGGACGTAATTCGTAATTCCGCATAACCCGTTCGAAAAATATCTGAGAGCGATTTGGCAGCAAACCGCTTTGCGTTGATTTTCATACAACGGTATGAGTGCCGATCGTTCAGAATGCAATAACAAACGACTGAACGTAAACTTGCCAAGAAATCACAAACAGCCAAAAATTTCTTGGGTTGACTGCGACATCTTATAAATAATTTGCAACTAACTTTTTTATTGTACAGAAGAGCAGTGGCCTAGGGATTACTGCGCTTGCTTGCCAAGATAGGAAGAAGTTGGTCTTCAATTCTCAGCAGAGGCATGCATATTTGTTTTCTGTCCAGAAAGTTCTGGGATAGACCCAATCTTATAAACATGGGAACCAGACAATTTCCAGAACTTTATCGGGATTGAATTAAATCACATGTCTCTAGCAGGACGTTACATCAACCACATGTTGATTTTCTAGGCAATTTTATGTTCAGCGGTTTGCCATTGCTTTTCAATGTTTAAGCCAAGTTCATGCCGATGTAGGGGTTGTATTTCCACCCTCCCTCCCCCATAATCGTACCGGAAGTTTAAGAACGAGCGCTCTTATCATGTGGGCCAAGAAGACTTCTTTGGATTAGCTTATTATAATTTGTATTTGTACTTATATACAATCAATAGGCCTGCGTCTGTGGCCAGGGGGTAGTTTTTTTTTTCTTTTTGGCGCTCACTCGCTTTGAACTTAAGCGTAGTCCATACAAACTTCGTTTAGTAGTGTTGGACTGAATTTTGCGTGTGGATTAGCTTTCCCTATCAAATGTGTCCCTCGCCATCAGGGGAACCCACTCCGACTTTAGTGGTAGCCAGGGGTAGTAAAGACGTTTCACATTTCAAACATAACAATTCCAGGGTTAGAAATTAGCCGCGGGCGATTTGAAAGCATACCTATAGCGTTGATTTCGGTGAGTTGAGCGTCGGTCTTTCAACTATTGAACGTAAAATATGCCTAGTAAATACAAAAAGCCAAAAACTGCTGGTGCTGATTGCGACGTCCTGTATAGGACATGCAACTACCTTTCTTTCAAACAAACAACAGTAAATTGTCAAACCTGCAAATTACGTCCAGACTTTGACTTCTAGCGAAGTATATAAATTCTATTCTTTGTGAGCAGGCCTGAAGTAGATCGTCTTGTTCTTGACAAAACTCATCTTCCGCATCTGAAAAAAAATGGGGTGCTTTTTTTCCATTCATATAAGAAAGCCAATTGCGTCTGTCTGACTGTCTGTCTGTCTATCTGTCGGTATGCAAGTATGTATTTTTGTATGCGAGCAGGCATGCTTATGTTGCTTCTAGTGTGTGAATGTTTGCGTGTGTAGGGGGGGGGGGGGGGTTGTATATATGTGTGTGTGTAGGAGAGGTTGGTAAGTCAGATATTAGTACCTCTCACGTGGGGGGGGGGGGGAGGATGTGATGCCCTGTTCAGGGCATACCGCCGCCTTTCGCCCGAGTACAGTATCCAGCTCCTACATATGGTTATAGAATAATCTGCGGAGATGGTAGAGATGCGGGTGCATCAACACTGACAGTAAAATATATAAAAGGCGAGGGAAATTGGGGTAACAATTTGTTTTTTGTTTGTTTTTTTAATATAAGAGGCGATGAAAACTGGGGTAACAAACTGAAAAATTATAAGAGGCGAGGGAAACTGGGGTAACAAATTGAAAAAATGGAAATGGAAATGTGAAAATATAGTACCGTGTGAATAAGAGAAAGGCGGGCAATGAAAAGGGAGGGTGACGGCGAGGTTGGGAGAGACACACATAGATGGATGGGTAAAATAATAAAGATTGAAATGATAGAGATAATTTAATAAAAGCATGACGACAATTAGACGGTGTTGTGAAATGCATTGGTAATTAATTAACGCTGTGATTCCTAAGCAACGCATGATATATTTGCTTTTTTGTTACAATGTTTTTTAATGTAAATGTAACATTCATGATAGTGATAGATAACTGGTGTGCGAAAGATGAGTTACTGGAAGAGCCGAATGTGAGAAGGGCCTGCGTGCCCAATTTGTATATATTTTACAATAAAGTTTGTTCGATCTTTCATTCTTTTCTCATTGGAGTTAAGACACCTTTCGTTTTGCCCCGTAAAGATCAGCGTGTTCGACTTCTGCGAACATGTCTAGGGTTTGCTTTCTCTAGGCAGATTCCATCTAAGGTTATTAGCATTATATCCCGAATAGGTTTTCTTTCCTTACAACTTTGCCAGTGATGCGTCCTTACTGCCAACCCTTTGCTATTTCCAACTGCCATATGATATCTTTGATTGATTGATTGATTGATTTAGGAACCGACATCACAGCAGGACATTCCCATAAGCGCACCGTCCCCATCCTCAGCAGCCAGCGAAGAGTTCCAACACTAATAGTTCCAGTAGCAATCTGATTATATGTCCGTCTCGCCTTTCCTCTGAGCGTCGATCGTCGGCCAGATCCCCTCGTCACACCTCGCTGCCTCATTCTTACCAGACTATGGTGATCCATTTGCTCCTCCGAGGTGTACACGTGCTCCCACAAGGCCGCAACCACTGTGGTCTGTTTTGTCATGCATCAATACTCCACCAAGTTTTGCCAAGCCAGCCAATCTGTCCGCCTGTTCATTCCCCAGCACTTTATCTTTAATATATCTTTTAATGATATCTTTAATGTGCACAACATGTACATGACCTCATTATGCTTCCGTGTACATTTGAGATCCCTTCCGTTGTAGATAAAGTGGAAATTGATAACGAGAAGTGGTGCCAGATTGTAACTGAGAAACCGGGACATGTCTCTTAAGCATAAGAAGCATCAATCAAAGATGTCATAAACATTAATACTGTCACTTTTAAAAAAAAAAAAAGGGGGGGGGGGGGGGTAAACGCAAGTTGATCCACTTCATTGCACCGGATTTTATCTCGTATTGTCTTTTTCTGCAGAGCGCCCTGTGCTTATATTTTAGCTTGACATTTATGTACGAGTCACGTCAGACAGATACCAATTAACCGCACTGACCAGGAGATAATGAAAACGAAACTGCTGCGTTAGTTTACTCGGGCATTTCGCGTGTCCAAATTAAACGGTTCTTCCGATTTAAAATCGAGATAGGTTTTCATTTAATTAAATCTTTAATTTAACAGGGGAAAAAACACGAGACAAATGGGTGTCTCGGATGCATTTTTAGGACAATGAACTATTTTATAAAAACCCGGGACTGTAAGGAAAGACCGGGAGGTTTGGCAGCCTAAATGAAATAACACATTTAATGCATTTAGGCAGGCAAAGAAGGGAAGAAATTAACTGTGATTATTATTTCTGCCTGCACCATAAACAAATTACAAACAGCCGGGTTAGTGGTTACAAACATTCCGCAACTATCATGCAACTTACAGTGGCGAGTATGATATCCATCATGTAATATGATTAGATAAGGAAACTATTGCAGGAAAAATAGCATTTCGGTTATTGCATAGTCAGCTATAATAGAAAAATAGTTCTTGCATGTTACATAGAACAAATTTTAACATACGGCTGCGAATCCTGGACAATAAGTAAACATCCACAGAAGCCTTGGAGATGTGGTTTTATTGAAGAAAGCTGAAAATTAATTGGACAGCTAAAATGAGCAATCGGGACTTTTTGAGGAAAGCTAAGACGAAAAGACAACTAACTACTTCAGAAAGAAGCAATTTTCATATTTGGCCACCTTATGAAAAGACAAAAATTGGAACGTGTTGTGACAACCGAAAAGATTTGTGGAAACAGAGATAGAGGAAGACAGCGTGAGAAAATTCTTGACAGTCTTATGCCGCACCGAAGGGAGTCAACACACAAATTGGTAAATGCCGTGGGGAGGCATTATCGCCCATGCCAGCTGACCAGGCACAGGATGATGAAGATGTTGATGACGATGATGATGATGATGATGATGATGATGATGATGATGATGATGATGATGATGATGATGATGATGATGATGATGATGATGATGACTATATGTAAAGATATGCCATACAATAGTTACATGGTGCAGATTCTGGTGTGTGGAAGTCAGTTAGAGACATTTAAAACATTATTGGGAAAAATATGTGGAGTCTGGTGAAGTGTGTTTCTTTTGAAGAATATATTGAACATCTTGAACAGGTACAAGTAGGAATAAAGACGTTTTGAAAGATACGGACTCAGGAAGAGAACTTGTTACTCATATCATACATAGTTCACATTACTTGGAAATGTCATGATAAGTGAAATACTGTAAGATGTCGTGGCAAAACGGGAGCAACCGTCAGAGAAGATGTTTACAAGTTTGACATAATAACATGGAGAAACATGTGTATGGGAAATAATTGACATCATGTGCGAGCTTGTGGGCAAGCATGGCATCGAAACGCCATATGCCATGGAGTGTTAGAAGAAGATGACATACAACTGCTTACACCTATCCCTATATAAAGCATCGTTAATAATATACGATTACATGATAATTATAACTTAATTGCCTATACAATTTCTATTCACTCGAGGCATTGGGTACGAGTCTGCTGACAATGAAATACTTTAACACGTACAGAAAAATTACCTCAACTAAACTAGAGAAATTACCAGTCTAGCAATAATATCTTTCAGTTTGTATTTACAGTACTGAATCGTGTCCCAATATGCGTCAGCGCAGTTACAAAGCTCCAGTACAGGCCTTGCACAACTCGCTGGTTAGTGAGCTTGGGGAGGGGAAGAAGAACTCTGAGCTACAGTTCCCGTGAGGATGGTACATTAGCATCGGGTTGGATGAAATGTAGCTACATCAACCTCACTTTGGTCGTCAACGACTTGAATGCCAATGCATCGGACTAAGATATAAAACTCAGTCTTCCAGAGGATTCACAACCAACCAACCAACCATACAATTTATGTCAGTCAGAACTACACATGTGTTACTGTTAAAACAAAGATATAACAAAGATGAAGGCCGCCCTATCATAGTGGCTGGACGCTTACCTACCGGTTCTGTTGTCATGGGTTCGAATGGCCGATTTTTCAAATTGACCAGGACTTCCCGGTTGACCCAGCCTAAAATGGCTGCCGGAAGGTGTCTGTGCATGATGTTGCCCACATCATCCTTGAAGTACCGATTCATATATGGACACATGGCTCGAGCACCATATGTCCAATACGCATCAAT
>JACEFZ010022422.1:0-11021 GCA_014155875.1 Cepaea nemoralis
AGCCCGACCCTTTTTGACTTCCCCTTCTTTACCCATCTGTAATTCACCAAAAAAGATATCCTTTGGTATTCTACCATCATCCATCCTCCTAAGATGTCCTATCCATCTAAGTCTACGAAGACTGAGCATGGAATAAACTGTCACACAACCTGATCTTTCCAATACTTCAGTATTTGTGATTTTGTCTTGCCACTTAATACCAAGAATTCTTCGCAGACACCGCATATGAAAGCTGTTTAAGTTGTTCTCTTGGTGTGAGTAAGTTGTCCAGGTTTCACTGCCATAGAGAAGAGTACTAAGGACACAGGCTTGATAGACAAGGACTTTTGTTTTGGCAGTAAGCTTCCTGTTCTCCCAGACTCTTTTTCTTAACCTGTTCATTGTTGTTGCTGCCTTACCAATCCGGATGTTGATTTCCTGATCTAGGGATAATTTGCTATTTACCACTGATCCTAGATATGTAAAATGGTCTACTATCTCTAGTTCGGCGTCGTCAATAAAGATTGATGGTACCCCATGTGCACCTTGTGACATAATCTGTGTCTTCTTTTTGCTAATTGTTAAACCAAATTCAGAACAAGCATTGGAGAATGCAGATAGTAGACATTGCAATTCTTCCTCAGAGTGGGTCGTAACTGCAGCATCATCTGCAAAAAGCAACTCTCTGATCAGTACCCTCCTAATTTTGGTCTTAGCCTTCAATCTCTGAGCATTGTAGAGGCCGCCATCTGAGCGTGAGTGAATGTATATACCACCATCCTGATCATGAAATGCATATTTCAGTAGAAGTGAAAAGTATATTCCAAAGAGGGTGGGAGCTAGTACACAACCTTGCTTAACTCCACTCTTGATTTCAAATTCTTCAGAAGTTGCACCATCAAACTTGATTATACCCTTCATGCCTGTGTGGAACGATTCCACAATGGACAGAAGAGTTGGTGGGCAGCCAATCTTCTTTAGTGCCTTGAACAGACCCTCACGACTGACCAAATCAAATGCCTTTGTGAGGTCGATGAAGGCAATAAACAGTGGTTGATTCTGTTCACGGCATTTTTCTTGCATTTGTCGCAATGAGAATATCATATCAGTGGTAGACCGGTTCTGTCGAAAGCCACACTGTGATTCGGGGTAGACTTGATCTCCTAGGACTTGAAGTCTGCGCAGAACAATTCTGGCAAATACTTTTCCAACAATACACAGAAGTGAGATACCCCTATAGTTGTTGCAGTCGCTCCGATCGCCCTTGTTCTTGTACAGTGTTATGATGCTTGAATCTTTGAAATCCTGTGGGACTTGTCCTTCACGCCAGCATAGCTCTATTAGCTGGTGGATCTGTATAGTGAGTGTGTCTTGCCCACTCCTGATAACCTCTATTGGAATCCCATCCTTACCTGGAGCCTTGCCAGATGCAAGTTCATTTATAGCACACTTAACTTCTGTTATGGTGGGAAGTGTGTCCAGGTGGTCAAGAGTTGGTAGAGCCTCTATGGCGTTGAGGGCATCATCCGCTAGTTTGGTCTCACTTGAGTAAAGCTCCAAATAGTGCTCTACCCATCTGTCCATCTGCTGTTTCTTATCAGTGATGATTTCTCCAGTCAAGGTTTTCAATGGTGCACTTCTTTTGATCACTGGACCGCAGGCTTTCTTTATTCCTTCATACATGCTTCTTATGTCTCCCTTATCACTTGCGATTTGAATGGACTCACATAACTTGATCCAATAATCATTTGCACACTGCCTGGCAGCCTTTTGCACATCCTTCCTAGCTTGCCTAAGCTCACTCAGAGTGTTACGCGTTGGTCTTTCCTTGTTTCTTAAGAGAGCTTTCTTCTTCTTATCAATCAAGGGCTGCAGAGTCTCGCTGTTGGCCGCAAACCAGTCCTGCCTCTTATGATCCACAGTGCCGTAAACCCCTACGGCAGTTTTATAAAGAGTTTCCTTAATTTGACCCCACTTTTCATTTACTGTACAATTTTCTGGTGTATCAGTGAAAGCGTCTTCAAGTTGCTGTTGAAACTGAAAGCACTTTTCAGGATCATGAGTGTTAATAATATTAATCCTGAGGCTAGATTTGTGTTTAGCTGTGTAGATTCTCTTTGGTCTCAGTCTAACCCTTGCAACAACCAAAGAATGATCCGTATCACAGTCAGCACTGTGGTAACTACGAGTCAATGATATATGGTTCAGATGTTGTCTCCGTGTGATGATGAAGTCCAGCTGGTGCCAATGGCCGGATCTTGGATGTTTCCATGTGACCTTATGCATCTCTTTTGTTTTAAAAAAGGAGTTTGTAATACATAGGTCATTACTGGTGCAATGCTCCAGCAGCCTTTGCCCATTTTCATTCATGCGACCGATGTTGTATTTTCCAAGGCACACTGGCCATGAACTCGAGTCCTTGCCCACACGAGCATTGAAATCACCGAGCATATAAATGTAGTCAGATTTTGGAACTGCCTTGATCACGGAGTCTAACTCCTCATAGAACGAATCCTTCACATCATCAGAGGAATCGAGTGTCGGTGCATATGCAGTAATAATGGTGGCAAACCCACAAGAGGTTGCCAAGCGCAGGGATAATAGTCTTTCATTTCCTCCTGCTGGAATTTCAATCATTCCCAGTAGCGAATTCTTCACTGCAAAGCCCACACCGTGTTGCCTTTTTTCTGCCTGCCCTCTACCCTTCCAGAAAAAGGTGTAGTTGTTTTCCCTGAGTGACCCTTCCTCAGCGAGGCGAGTCTCCTGCAGGCCAGCAATATCAATGTTTAGACGATTGAGTTCGGCATCAATCACAGCCGTTTTTCTCACATCGTCAATATTGGTCAAGTCAGTGGAAAATCCTGGACACATGGTTCTCACGTTCCAGGTTGCAAGCCGTAGCTTGAGGTTTCTATTTTTATTTTTGTTTGTACCTGGTGCATTGGTTTTACAGCCTGCGATTCAGATTTTGTCCTAGCCCCAAGCACCCATTGAAGCAGGCAGGCTGTGGCGGATCAGCACCCAATTGGCTGGGGGCTGCCCAGCTTGAGGCGGGCGGTAGCTGATCAGTGACACCTATAGGTGTCTCCCACCGTCAGAGGCAACGCGTGGCGCCCCATGTCTACGCCAACTGACAAGGACTTATAACCCGTAACAGTTGCCTCTCGCTTTGATTCCGAGACCAGTTAAGACCAGGGATGGAGTTATTGCCTCTCCATAGCACAAAGCCTGGGCTAAAATATAGAGATCATGTGTTGCCCATGCAGCATGATCCCTCTCTCGGCCTGCCTAGTTTACTCCAGAGGAAAGGCAACACCCCTACATCTGGAACAAGACAAGCTGCAGAAGCTGCCGGATCAGCAAAGCAATGCTCTAACTGTCCGCCTGTCGGAGCTTCGATCCTAGACCAGTCGCCAACCAAGGCTTAGGGCCTGGTCCGCCCTGCCATGACATTTTGTCTTTAGCTTGCATTTCCTCGCACCAGGGTAAGGCTTGTACCCTCCCAATTGCGCTCTTCCGCCCGAAGACTACTACTACTACTACTACTACTACTACTACTACTACTACTACTACTACTACTACTACTACTACTACTACTACTACTACTTTCCTCTACTACTACTACTACTACTATTACTACTACTACTACTACTACTACTACTACTACTACTACTACTACTACTACTACTACTACTACTACTACTACTACTACTACTACTACTACTTTCCTCTACTACTACTACTACTACTACTACTACTACTACTACTACTACTACTACTACTACTACTACTACTACTACTACTACTACTACTACTACTACTACTACTACTACTACTTTCCTCTACTACTACTACTACTACTACTACTACTACTACTACTACTACTACTACTACTACTACTACTACTACTACTACTACTACTACTACTACTACTAATGTTGCTACTACTACTACTACTACTACTACTACTACTACTACTACTACTACTACTACTACTACTACTACTACTACTACTACTACTACTACTACTACTACTACTACTACTACTGCTACGTTGCCCTTCTTCTACAAAACTGAACAATAGTCCCTCAATACAAATAACCAGACATTTTTCAACTATGCCATGTCAAACAAGTCCAAATCTTTGACAACACCTCATATTATCTCTCCACCTCTCAGATGAACAAGATCTAGAAGAATGCCTGGCAGATGTCAACATCACTTCTGTGTGTCCTACCCCAAACCCGGCGCCAAAACCACCGCCCCTAGCCATGTTGGACAACGATGGAAATCTCATTGCCGGCTGCTTGAACCAAAGTCCTACACCAAAAGACCCAACAACCATTGCCCTGCCAGAGAAAGTTGTATCCGAACTGGAAAATACGTTTTTATCTGGATCCAAACTGGCAGGCAATAGTGATATCAGTTTGCTGAAGGAAAAGTTCCAGAAATACAAGGAAGGTTTGGAGAAAGGAATGCAGGAATTCCTTAACCAGGATTCCTCTTACATCATGTTTGAAAACAGCGGTTCCCTTTCAAGCGACCTCGCCGTGTTTGAAAACAGCATTTCTTCTTCAAGCGATCTCACCAAAGGAGACACGGAAATAGTTTATCAAAGAAGTAGAAATTGTGCGAAAAACACGACAAGGCAGGGCACTGCCAAATACAGCACTGATAAAGAAAACAGGATCTGCAAGAAGCCCACAGAACACAAGAAAGACACAACAATGTCACATTCAAGTGCGAGTTCTGATGAAAGTGACAACACTTTAGCACTAGTCGGTTCTGTCCCTGAAGGCATCTTGGGTCTTGAGGCTTCATCAGGCTTTGTCTTGTCCCTGGACAAGGACAAACGCGTGTTGTTTGTTACAGAAAACGTGTGCCAGTTTTTAGGCCACTGCCAGGTGAGTGTGCCACTGTTGTCAATATTGTTTTGTCTGATACAGGAGGTAAACCATCTTCTGTAAAAATAAATAAATATCATTAGTATTTCGTTTTCTCACTTTGAACTCAAGCGTAGTTCATAGACGTGCTTCTACTTCTAGTGCACTGGACTGATTTTTGCGTGTGGGTTAGCTTTCCCTATTACCAGTGTCCCTCGCCTTTAGGCAAACCGACCCCGACTTCATAGATACTTGTAATTTACGTCCCCAAGTCAAGGACGAGAAGTCAACGTTTTCGTCCAACTGAACGGTGTAAGGGTTGAACCCGCGACCTCAGCATCAGCGCACCGAAAGTTTAAGAACGAGAACTCATATCAGTTCGGTTACGCTGACCTCCGTAACAAAGTGATAACTGAAATGTTATACAGAACTTGTTCTGTTGTAGGGCAGTGGTCCCCAAACTTGCTCTGTTGTAGGGCAGTGTCCCCAAACTTGCTCTGTTGTAGGGCAGTGTCCCCAAACCCGCCCACTCCCACCCCGGGGCTCACTATGAACTCAAGCGTAGTACACACGTGCTAGTATTACTACTAGTTGCTACTACAAGTGAGTTCGCTGGGCTGAACTTTTTTACGTCAGCTTTCCCTATTACCAGTGTCTTTCGCCATCATGCAAACCCACTCCGACTTCCTAGGTACTTGTAATGTACGTCCCCAAGTCTAAGACGAGAAGTCAACGTTTTAGTCCAACTGACCGGCCTAAGGAACGAGCACACTAATGTAGTCAGCAGAGAAAGGTTAAATGCGAACACGCTAAACCATTCGGCCATGCTGACTTTCTGTGTAAAGCAGTGAATCATGATGACATGTAAATGAACAAATTAGGAAGAACATGGAAGCAACAGAGATGTGGTTCCTGAGACGAATGTTGCGAATACCTTGGACTGTCAGTGTAACTAACAATGACTACTTGGAAGAGGCTAGTGAAAGGAGAACATTATATACACATATAAATTATAGACAATGGTCATTCTGTCATATCATTTTAGTTTGTAGCAAATGACAAACTGACTGGTACCTCGCCGTCTTGTCAGATGATAATTTGTAAACTAGAGTTAAACCTCCCCATAACACAAAACCTGGACTGAATTGTAGAGACCATGTGTTGTCCATGTAACATGATCCCTCTCTCGGCCTGTCTAGTTTATTCCAGAGGAAAGATAACAGCAATACATCTGGAACAAGACAAGCTGCAGAAGCTGCCGGATCAGCAAAACAATGCCCTAACTGTCCGCTGTCGGAGTTTCGAACCTAGACCAGTTGCTGACCAAGGCTAATGACCTCGTATGCCCTGCTATGACAGTGTCCTTAGGTTGTATTTCCTCGCACTATGGTAAAGCTTGTACCCTCCCAGTTGCTCTCCACCGCCGAAGCCGTTGGCACAATGTGTGTGAGGTATCGGGTTTGGTGAGCGCCGCCTAACATTCAGCGCTAACAGAAAGCAGGTTACCGTCTACTATCATACGGTAGCTTAGTCATATCTGACTAAGACCTGACTAGCTACTATCACACATGCAAATGCCATTGTCAGTTGATGCCACTTTACTAAAGCATTGTCACAGCACTTTTTCCTGGATTATAGGTACTCAGGCTCTTTTCCAACCAGGCATCCCCAGTGCACATTCGTTTTTGCAGCGAGAAGTAGGCAACGTAAGAAATTGATGGCTTTATTTGAGGTTTGAATGGAGCTTTTACAAGTTTCTGTTGTCTAGTTTGTCCTCTTGTATGTAATACTTTTTTTTCTTATCTTGTTTTCCTGCCCACGAGTGCTAATCAATACTGTCAATGAAATATCTTATTTCCGTGGTGCACGCGATAATTTTCTACAGTAAGGGCAACACTGAATGGACTGTGACGGTGGCATAGAGGTATAGCATCATCAGAGTTGATCCAGAACACAAAGGACCGCGATCTGAGGCGAGACATGAACGCCCACGCCAGCTGGCAGCGCATTTGATGATGATGAACGGCAACCAATCTATGAATAGTTAAAAGAGTGTGTAATTTCCAGTAATGAATGAGAGAGTTTCACGCACGGGGTAAACACAACCCATCTCATCTCATCTCATCATGTTCCTCTTGTACCTTGCGGTGTCAAGGTGAAGTATAAACAGCGGGAGAGTGCCCGCTTATGGGCTTCATTTATCGATATTCCCATGGACTCTGCTATTCCCTCTGTCCATCGTTTTACATGGCCAATCTCTTCTTCTGCTTCCATTTGTTCTGTACATCATTGCTTGTTGTGGTATACTGTTAGTTGGTAATCTAGTTATAAGGCCAAACAATTCTGATTTTCTCTCTTCTTGATATATTGAGCACTATTCTCATGAATCTCATTTTTGTTGTTTCATATTGTTCATAGAAAAAGAAAGAAGCATAATCGGGCTGACCTAAATCCATCCATTCAAACAGTTCTGTGTGAATGTGTGAATGAAATAATGTATGAAAGAGAGTGATAGAAGGGCAGAATGTTAGACGGGCCTGCGTGCCCAATTCTTAACCCTTTGAAAATAAAGTTTGTTCGTTCGTTCGTTCATCCATTATGAGCCATGCCGATAAGCGTGGGCGGTCATGTTTTGCTATCTCACTCGATCACCAGAGTCGTGGATCAGCTCCGTGTTCCTGTCTCGTCCAAGCCACGCGGCCAAGCCATCCAGGTACTTGCTTCTAGGTCTTCCCCTTGGTCTCTTCCCTTCGATCTTGCCAGTTGTCAACAAGTTCTCCAAGTCATTTCTTCTCATAACATGCCCAAAAATGTTTGACTGTTTACGGTTTTTGTTTTGCGGTGTTTATTTCCTCGTTAGCTGTTGTTTTATAGCTTCTGTCACCCTGGGCTGTTACAGAAGTTGTCAGTCTCCCTCATAAATTATTGCGCGGCAGGAATTAATATAAAACCATAAACATTGCAATATCACGTCCTTTTCAGAACGTCGCTGTCACCACAAGCTTCGAGATGGGTCTCGAACTTCGACATATCTCTTGCCTCATGCACTTTCATGCAGGTGTGTCTTTAATGTCATGTGACCACCACCGTGTCGGTCGTTCTTTGCCTCTCTTTGAGGAAGCAAGTCTTCCAGTACCGTGCTTTCTACCCAAGCAAACCTCACAGCATGTCCTACAAGGCTGTCCTGACTTGGCCGTACTGAAGGAGGAAATCCTGCCAACTGGAGGGCTCCTGCGAGACACACTCTGGGGGACTGGAGATAGCACAAGCGGACCATCCTGTTTGTGATTCATACTGAAATAGATGCCTAGGAAACATTGCTCATAGAGGAAGAAGAAGAAGAAGAAGAAGAAGAAGAAGAAGAAGAAGAAGAAGAAGAAGGAGGAGGAGGAGTAGAAAAAGGAGGAGGGGAGGAGGACGAGGAAGAAAAAGAAACAAGAAGAAGAAGAAGGAAGAGGAGGGTGAGGAGGAGAAAGAAAGAGGAGACGAATGAAGAAGAACGACGAGAAAGAAGAAGGACAAGTAAGAAGAAGAAGAGGAAGCATAAGAAGTAGCAGCAGCAGCCACATTTGCATCAGCAACAGCAGACCATCCATTGTAAAGCACTGTCCTGTGTATCTAATATGATCAAAGTATTTCAATGTCTGAAACATGACGCTGTTTGTGAGTCTGTTTTCCCACAGTCTTGTGATCTTCTCGAATGTCAACATTTACCCTCCTCATGTTCCACGATGTCGAAGAGTTCTTCTGTAACATTTCAGTTCAAAAGCCAGGATGATCTTCTACAGTGGTTGTGAAAGGGTCCTTGGTTCACAGGCTCGTGTATCCACACAGAAGAAACACGTTCTCAAAATGTTTAATTCTATATGTTTGATAGTGTGGCGCCACACACGCTAAATGCTGTTTACTCTGTGAAATACTAGGGATGGTTTTCTTCTGACTTGTTTTGAACAATTCCCGTTGTTAAATGGAGTTGAGCTGAGTCAAAGACAGACGTCACAACACCGAGGACATTCCCCCTCCGTCCTCATCTTCAACAGCCAGCGAACAGTCCTAATAATAATGGTACCAATAGCCGTCTGATTGTGTGTTCGTCTAGCTATTCCTCGAAGTCCTGAGTGTCGCCCAGATCCTCTGGTCACTCCCTGCAGTACCATTCTCCCCAAGCCGTGATGATCCATCTACCCTTTCTGCACTATATACGCGATTCCACAGACTCCCCCACCAGTATGTCCTGGGGGGGGGGGGGAATCGAACCGATGCTCTCTATTTGTAATTGTTGAACGGAAGCCTGCCACCCTGCCCGAAATCTGCATGTCTTCACCTTTCTCAGCATACTTTGTGTCTGTTCAGTTACGACATGTGTGGGCTGTCTTCCAGCCAGCTGAACACCACCGTCACTGCCTCCACTTCCATTCTCAGACTAGAATTGTTAGTTATGCAGTGGAGGTGTGTGACATATTACATTTCTTCATTGTTGATGGTAATGTTTGATTGATGTGCGGCATTGCAACATTTTTATACATAAAAGAAAGAAATTAAAATATACTTAATACATTCTTGATTCCCATTTCTATAATAATTGGTAATAGAAATTAACTTATTTTAATATATATCAGAACCTCACTCCCATAATCACCTCCCGGAAATGATGTAACAATAACGTAGAATAGTTAAATAGCTACATAACACACAGTAGTAGTCAATTTGAGCTATGACCTACATACAATGTTTACATGGCTGGGTTTGGAGTATTTAACTCCCATTCCAAACGAAATTGCTGGGTCAGTATAGTGTGGGAGGGAGAGGTGACTTTGTGAGTAGCAAGGTGAGGTATAACTGTGGCATTTGACAGTTACGGAAAATAACTGCATCAGCAAGCAAAAACATAAACAGACGCCGATGGAAATAGCACTATAGCAACTATACTCAGGCGTGAAATTATTTTGTAAACACGTTAACCGTGTTCGGGGGACGAGTACTTAAAACTATAAAATATCTTAGTTTTTGGGAACTTACACTTGTAATCGTCATAAAGCTGTTGCTTTGTGAAAATTTGTTGCCCCTCCAGATTTGCCAGAGATGAGAAAGGTCAACAACATATATCATAGCACTCAAGACTTCCCATACGCGCTCCATCCTCAGCTTAAACAACCAACGAAGAGTCCATCAGCCTGTTCGTTTCCCCGTATGTCCGATGTCTTCATTAAACATTCGACGAGTTAGCTAAAATTATATCCAGGGCCTACGGATTTGAGACAGCGGGCTCCTAACTTCACGGTCACCGCCTGCTGTCAATCTAGAAGAATCTGGTCACTCATGGACACGTGTGATTCTGGTCTATTCTACAGTGGTCCGTCATTGGTCAGAATGTGTCCGAGTTTGTCTACGAGAAGGATTAAACCTGAGCTGGAGAGACAGATGAATGACACACAGTTTCATACAGGTAAGGGACCACATCAAATATATGTCAGAGACAGACAGACAGACAGACCCGACAGGACAGACAGCCAGACAGACAGACAGACAAGACAACAGACAGACAGACAGACAGACAGACAGACAGGCAGGCAAGCAGGCAGGCAGGGAGGCAAGCAGGCAGGCAGGCAGATGAGTGACACACAGTTTCATACAGGTAAGGGACCACATAAACATATTTGTTGTCTAGCTCGTTTATTATAGTCCCTGTTTACTTTTGTGTGCCCCAATATAAAATTCCATATCTCAGTAACAAACTGAGGGGAAAATGATGAGATTTAGCATATAACCTTATCATTATTCCACCCAACAAAAAAAAAAATTTGTTCTGGAGATTGTACAGCAGATTTCAAAGTTTGTTTATATGCGGTATGTAATTTACAGGTCAGAGATGAAGTACACATTATTAAATGTATTACGTCTTCACACGGAAACATTAGCGTTGAATAGTTAATTTCTTCATGGGACTTGGGGTTGGTCATATGACAAGAGCCTCGGGTAGTGGAACGGGCACTATTGTAAACAAGTTTGTTAGCAATAAATCACTAGTTTTCACCAAAACATCAAAGAAATGTCGCCGACTTTCCATGATTTCAGTTGCTTTTGGACCTGTCAAAGAGATATTCCTTGCGTGGGGGGTAAATATAAGACGGCAGGAAAATTTCAAACTTTGCAACAGAA
>JACEFZ010022423.1:0-45000 GCA_014155875.1 Cepaea nemoralis
CCCGCGTGCAACTGTCTTAGTTTTTTTTCTTCTTCCTCCTCCTCCCTCCTCCCCCTCCCTAAAATACGTACGTAAATATATGATGATGATGATGAAAGAATCCCTGAACCACAACGCTAGGAAAAGAGAAGAAAATGACGTGACTACACAGAATCGTCACACGGCAATCATCATCATCAAGTGCCATGCCGGCTGGCGTAGGCGTTCATGGCTCTCCATAGATCTCAGTCTTTGGTTTTCTAGATCAACTCTGCTGCTGATATGCCTCCATGCCACGGCAATATAAATAACAAATCATCTTTTTATGTGTAAGGAAGTTATCTACAGTCGTGTAGAAGGGAAGAAAGATCAATGGAAGGACCGAAATCACAGAACCTAGACGAGTATGAATTCGGAATGGCGAACTCCCTCTTCCTCTCTTCTCCTCCTCCCTCCTCCTCCCTCTACCTCCTCCCTCCTCCTCCTCTCTCCTCCTCCTCCCTCCTCCTCCTCTTCCTCCTCCCTCTACCACCTCCCCCTCCTCCTCCCTCCTCCCTCTCCCTCCTCCTTCTCCCTCTTCCTCTCCCTTCCTCCTCCATCCTCCTCCCTCCTACTCCTTCCTCCTTCTCCCTCCGCCTCCTCCCTCCGCCTTCTCCCTCCGCCTCCTCCCTCCGCCTCCTCCCTCCGCCTCCTCCCTCTCCCTCCTCCTCCTGCCTTCTTCTCCCTCATCCTCCTCCCTCCTCCTCCTCCTTCTCCCTCTTCCTCCTCCATCCTACTCCCTTCTCCTCCTCCATCCTCCTCCTCCCTCTACCTCCTCCCTCCACCCTCCTCCTCCTCCCTTTTCCTCTTCCTCCTCCCTTTCCTTCCTCCTCCTCCTCCCTCTACCTCCTCCTCCCTCTACCTCCTTCCTCCACCCTCCTCCTCCTCCCTCCTCCTCCTCCTCTTCCACCTCCCTTTCCTTCCTTCCCTCCTCATTCTCTCTCTTCCTCCCTCCTCCTCCTTCTCCCTCCTCCTCTCCCCTCCTCCTCCCTCCTTCTCCCTCCTCCTCCTCTCCCCTCATACAATTCCTACCCTCTTCCTCTTCCCCTCCCCTCCTCCCTCTCCCTCCTCTTCCTCCTCCATCCTCTGCCTCCTCCTCCTTCCTCCTCCTCCTCCCTCCTCCCTTTTCCTCCCTCCTTCTCCTCCCTCTACCTAATCCCTCCTCCTCCCTCCTCCTCCTTCCTCCACATCCCTCCTCCTCCTCTCCCCTCCTCCTCCTCCTACCCTCTTCCTCTTCCCCTCCCCCTCCTCCCTCTTCCCCTCCCCCTCCTCCCTCTTCCCGCCTCCTCCTCCCTCTTCCTCCTCCCCTCCCCCTCCTCCCTCTCCCTCCTCTTCCTCCTCCATCCTCCTCCTCGCTCTTCCTCCTCCTCCTCCCTCTTCCTCCTCCTCCCTCCTCCTTCCTTTTCCTCCTCCTCCTCCTTTTCCTCCCTCCTCCTCCTCCTCTCTCCTCTCTTTTCCTCCCTCATCCTCCTCCCTCTACCTCCTCCCTCCTCCTCCCTCCACCTCCCTCCTCCTCCCTCTTCCTCATCCTCCCTCCTCATCATTCCTCCTCCTCCTCCCCCTCCTTCTCCTCCCTCTACCTCTTCCTCCCTCCTCCTTCTCCCTCCACCACCTCCTCCCTCCTCCTCCTCTCTCCTCCTCCCTTCTCCTCCTCCCTCCTTCTCCCTCCTCCTCCCCTCCTCCTCCTGCGTTATCCTCCTCCCTCCTCCTTCTCCCTCTTCCTCCTCCCTCTCCCTCCTTCCTCCTCCTCCCTCTCACTCCTCCTCCCTCCTCCATCCTCCTTCTCCCTCCTCCTAATACCTCCTCCTCCCTCCTCCTCCTTCCTCCTCCTTCCTTCTCCTCCCTCCTCCTCCCTCTTCCTCCTCCTCCCTCCTCCTCCTTCTCCTCTTTCCCCCCTCCTCCTCCTAATCCCTCCTCCTCCCTCCTATTCCTCCCTACTCCTCCTCCTCCCTCCTCCTCCTCTCTCCACCTCTCTTCCTCCTCCTCCTCCTCCTTCTTCCTCCTCTCTCCTCCTCTCTCCTCCTCCCTTTTCCTCCCTCCTCCTCCTCCCTCTACCTCTTCCTCCCTCCTCCTCTTTCCTCCACATCCCTCCTCCTCCCTCTTCCTCCTCCTCCCTCCTCATCATTCTTCCTCCTCCTCCTTCTCCCCCTCCTCCCTCCTCTTTCTCCCTCCTCCTTCTACCTCTTCCTTCCTCCTCCTTCTCCCTCCTCCTCCTCCCTCTCCCTCCTCCCTCCTCCTCCCCCTCCTCCTCCTGCGTTCTCCTCCTCCCTCCTTCTCCCTCCTTCTCCCTCTTCCTCCTCCCTCCTCCTCCCCATCCTCCCTCTTCCTCCTCCTTCCTCCTCCTCCTCCTTCCTCCTCCTCCTCCCTCCTCCTCCCTCCTCCTCCCTCCTCCTCCTCTCTACTCCTCTTCCTCTCTCCTCCTCCCTCCTCCTCCTTCCTCCTCCTTCCTCCTCCTCCCTCTTCCTCCTCCTTCCTCCTCCTCCTTCTCAATCCCCTCCTCCTCCTAATCCCCTCCCCTCCCCTCCTCCTCCCTCCTATTCCTCCCTACTCCTCCTCCCTCCTATTCCTCCCTACTCCTTCTCCTCCCTCCTCCTCCTTTCTCCGCCTATCTCTTCCTCCCTCCTCCTCCTCCCTCCTCCACCCTCTTCCTCCTCCTTCCTCCTGCTCCTCCTTTTTCTTCTTCTTCTGCTTCCATTTACCCAAGTTAATTGTTGGGGGAATATGTAAAGGTCTTTCAAGTGCTCTTTCTAATGCTTTTTGTAAGTTGGTCTTCGTTTATCTAAGGTTGTTCTAACCGCAACCAATAAATGATTAGACAGACAGACAGAGAGGGAGGGACAGACAGACAGACAGATAGACAGACAGACAGATAGATAGTCGGGAACGGGAACGGGAGCTTATATGACTACTTATATGAATTAAATGAGATGCTCCACACCAGGAGCCAGGTGATGCCGGGCAGGGTCAGACAGACAGACAGACAGACAGTCAGGAACGGGAACGGGAGCTTATATGACTACTTATATTAATTAAATGAGATGCTCCCCACCAGGGACTCTGCGAAGCCGGGCCAGGTCTGCTAGTATATATATATATATATATTATATATATATATATATATATATATATATATATATATATATATATATATATATATATATATATATATATATATATATATATATAGTATTCATCTGTTTCATGGTTATTGACTTGACACATGTGACAATTCCAGTTAGTGACATTACTGCAATTTGCCTCATGGCCATGCGTCTATTCAACCCCATAAAGTAGATACAAGAGATACGTGACGACATCCCTCCATCATAACATTCTTCTGGCGCCATGTCTGGAGCAGACGTCGGAGGTCTTGACTATCTAAACCCCTCAGTTATTTGCTATTTTATTGCAATAAAGAATAAAACGAAAACAGCAGAAACTCACAAAAACACCTCCTCTATTTTAAGCGTAGGAGAATGTTTACATCTGAAATTTTGACAACCGCGTCCGTCCAAATGACAAGATCTAGAATTGTTAACCAGAACCAGGTCTCTCCGGTGAATGATCTAACACACCCGCAAAGCCACTCCATTTGACAATCCCTAAGGGACTGTTATTTAATGGATCGGAAGTTCATTCACACTGGCGTTGATGCGTTGGGTAAATTGAGATAGTTGGTGAACCCTAGGACAGTACATAAATAAACGCATTGAAGTAGAGCAGGGGTCACCAAACTACGGCCCGTGACATCATTTCATCCGGCCCGCCGACGGTACTCGAACTTGCTTGATATAACGTATGGAACACGAGAGGTTGTAATACAATTTAAATGTAAATATTATGATTAGAATAATAGGAGATCTTCACACGTGCGGAGACCTCCTGGCTGCCATGTGTCTTAAATTTACTAATTTTAATTATAAATTATTGCATCTAAATTTTCTTGTTTATTGTAATGTTTGCTTATTTCGCGCCATTCCAAGTCCTTCCCCGGCTCATGGCAGCGACGACTACGCTCTGACGTTACCATGGTTTCCATGGCAACACACACACACACATACACATTATCCTCCCCCAGATGCATTCGGCTGTCAACACAGGTCCGATGCTCCAGAAATGTTTACTTCTTTTTGCCAGTCATCCATTTTATAGGTTTGTAACATGGATTTCTTTGTTTGACAGTGATAGTAAGTAAACTACAAGTGTGAATAGAGGCAATAAAGTAGAAAACAGGCAAAAAAAAAAAAAATGCCATAGAAGCGTCGTGTTATTACGAAAATATTATTCCCAGCTCAGAAGAATTCCCCGGTCAAGGTGTTAATCAAGCTGGTCTCTACGCCAGTGTTATTTTTATTTTTCAACCTTTCTGCTGGAGAAGATTCTTACGCAAATGTTTACGCTGCTCAAGGAACTTTGTGCTGTGATCCAAATGTCTGTCCTACTTTATGTAATAAACCAGATAGGCAGAAATGTTGCATTTAGGCTATTTCGGTCTTTTTTTCGTCCTCTAGTCTCCACTTCTTACTTTTACTTCATGGAGAGCAAAACAATACATGTGTGTTTATTTATGAACTGTGTATATAGAGCATTAGCTAACATGCCTACCTACCTACCCGGTGATCATGGGTTCGAACTGGTATCGAGGTGGTTTTGTAAATCTGACCTGAGCTCCCAGATCGACCCAGTCTAAAATTCGTACCAGGAAAGGTTCCCTTTCGGGTATAATGTATTACGATTGTAAGTTAATAAATAAGTCACAAATGGCTGCAGAAAAATAACTAAATATGATAACAACTTGAAACCAGTTTATTTTTATACATACATTGTCCCTTTATTTCTCAATATAATTTCCACCAACATTGATGCACTTATCACATCGTTTTATCAGTCCTCCCAAACCGGCTGCATAAATCTGCGTGCCCTGTTTTCATTTACCTGCCATCCCACAGAACTGTTTAACTTACTTATTGACTCGCCCTCGTAACTTTTTCTACACAACTGTGCACCGCTTTACGGGAAATAGCTAGGGACTAAGTCCACTAATATCCAACCTTGGCCTGAGACAATTCGCGAATGACACCGAAGTTGAATGTGAAGTGAAAACGTGGTTTAGAAAACAGGGCACATAGTTCTATGCCGCCCGTTTGAGAGGACTGATAAAACGATGGGATAAGTGCATCAATGTTGGTGGAAATTATATTGAGAAATAAAGGGACAATGCATGTACAAAAATAAACTGGCTTCAAGTTGTTATCATATTTAGTTATTTTTCTACAGCCATTTGTGACTTACTTATTAACTTACCCTCGTATTTTAAACAAAGACGTCATGAACAAAATATTGCATCGTTTCTTGCGTGGCATATATCGGTGCATCTCATCAGGTGATTTGCGACTATCTCCGTAATCCCGTTTATCCACGTGAGCAAACGCAGCTGCGCGAGAATCGGTATCGGTTCTCACCGCGCCTGTTACTTATGGGGTATGTGAGCCGGCCGCTCAGAAAGCAATGGCAAACTACTGAGCATAATCTTGCCAAGAAATCAACAGCAGCGGTAAAATGCTGGTGGTGTCCTGTAATATGATATGCGGAGGAAAAAAAGTAAAAACACGAATGATACTTTGATAATATAATATACTAGCTGACCCGGCCCGGCTTCGCCCAGGCCCTGGAGGGGATCTATCTATCTATCAGTATGTCTATCTGCTTATTTGTCTGTCTGTCTGTCTGGCTGACCCGGCCCAGCTTCACCCAGTCCCTGGTGGGGAGCATCTCATTTAATTCATATAAGTAGTCATATAAGCTCTCCCGTTCCCGACTATCTGTCTGTCTGTCTATCTGTCTGACCCGGCCCGGCTTCACCCAGTCCCTGGTGGGGAGCATCTCATTTAATTCATATACGTAGTCATATAAGCTCCCGTTCCCGACTATCTGTCTGTCTGTCTGTCTATCTGTCTGTCTGTCTGACCCGGCCCGGCTTCACCCAGTCCCTGGTGGGGAGCATCTCATTTAATTCATATAGTAGTCATATAAGCTCCCGTTTCCGACTGTCTGTCTGTCTGAGCCGGCCTGGCTTCACCCAGTCCCTGGTGGGGAGCAGGTCATTTAATTCATATAAGTAGTCAAATAAGCTCCCGTTCCCGACTATCTGTCTGTCTGTCTATCTATCTGACCCGGCGTGGTTTCGCCCAGCTCCTGGCGCACAGTAACTTAAAAGAATGTCCTTCCACACACCATCCATTATTTTTAATGAAAACTGTTTTTAATCACCGACATGACAGTTGATAACTTCTTTAAGCAGAAAAAGATGGGTTACAATGTTATGCATTATGCATTATTTTTATGAAAACTTTGAAAATGCCTTAAAGATTATATCATTATTTATTATAACTCATATGCCTGAAAATAACTATAGACAAAGAGTTTAACAATAGTGCAAGTAAGTCTAACAATATGACTATAAAGTATATAGAAATGTTATTAAAAGTTATGCCCCTTGAAAAAACTTTTCTAGAGTGAAGTCCCCCTGCTATATAGAAATTATACAATGAAAAATGAAAAATTAAATGTTATTAAGTAAGTAGCCGATTTTACACTAAGAAACTATTACAGTCGGTTGCACAGGAATGAAAGGAAGACGTGTAGAAAATTTCATCTCAATCGGATGTACCGTTCGCGAACGCATAAAGGACGGATCCACATACATCCATACATACAACGATTTTTATAGATATAGATTACTTTGATTAGCTCTTCAATGCAATTGTTGTTAGTTATTCTGATAAAAGGTTTCTACAAAGGTTTCGTAACATACGCCCCAGAACTCACAACCCTACTGCCTCCAATCGTTTCGTAATTTGTTCGTTCAAATTCCTAAATTATTGCCAGAAAGCAGAACAAGTTCGAAATAACGTTTCAGCACTTTCTTTGAGCTGTGTATAGAGCTTTCGTGATAAATGTTGCTGCTCACTGTATACCGACCTTTCGTCTGTCAACTGTCATTACTGCGTGTAGTACGAGACCTAATTAGAAATGCTACAATATTAGAAATAGCACAGGTACCACGATATGCATTGAATTCATAGACAGTAAAGAAATAAACTACAGGTCTCCATGGCGTAGGTGTTAAGGACATTGTTCTTAATCCTGTATACTCTCGTATGAAACACAGCTGCGCGATATTCGGCAGCTGATCGCGTCGCTTTGGTTACTTACGGAAGGTATGCGAGCCGGTCGTTCAGAAAGAAATGGCAAACTACTGAACGTGAAACTTGCCAAGACATCGACGGCAGCTGAAAAATGCTGGTGTTGACTGCAATGTCCTGTAAAAAGGATATGCGGGGAAAAAAAGAAATAAACTAGTCTGGTCGAATCCTCGGTAAGGTGTGGGCTTTTTTTCTGTCTGGGGCAAAAAGAAAATCATAACCTGCACAGTTCGCGGCGACTGCACTAGCCAGGCGGCCTTAATTCTTCAGGCTCAAAGACCCTTCTGCCATACACCGCAAGGTACTATACTGGCTGTAAATGACAGTTTGTTTGGCGGGGGGGGGTTAACTTGTGAGAAAAACAGCCCAGGCAGCAATATCTTTATGAGTTTAATCAAGGAAGCTCTGGCTAAAGAGTTACAGGGAGACAAAGAATTAGATGGATATGGTCTCCCAGTGGTATACAAAACAAACGCAGTCTCCACATAATTCAGGCGATACATTGTTTCGAAAACTTCAATAGTCTTTCGCTTAACAGTAGATGTCTCCAAGCCATAGTCCACGTAAGTAAAGTAAAGTAAAGTAAAGTAAAGTAAAGTAAAGTAAAGTAAAATTTGAAAAAAGGGGTTAAAGGCAGGATGATCGACTTCATTGCACTGATTTTTGCCCCACATGGCTCGGTCTGTTTCCGCAGGGCGGCCTGCCGAAAACGTGGCACAAAGCACGCACTCCGTAGCTCCAGTGACGACCCCAATTAGTCTCTGAGAAAATTCTCAAGGCATGTCCTGACATACATTTCAGGCTAGTTTGATCCGTGATCCCAGGTCAATTTGTAAAACTCCGTCTCGATGGGATTCAAACACTTGACTAACGGACCGGCAGGCAAATATGCTAGCTACTGCGCCATCACAACTCTCATAATCCATATTAGAAAATAGAGCTACGGAGTTCGTGCTTTGTACGACGCTTTCCGCGCTGCGGAAAGAGACCGAGCCATATGGGATAAAACCCGGTGCAGTGAAGTCGACCCTGTCGACTTTTAAGCGACTTTATATTAGACCTTTTACACGGTTTAAGGCGTGATAACATAATATAAACAATTTACGCATAATATACTGACAATACAAGTATAAACAATTTACATATAACATGCTGATAAACAATTTACATATAACATGCTGATAATATAAGCAATTAACGATATGCGGACGACACAGTATTGATAGCTGAAAACGCAAACGATCTACAACTGTTGGATATTGTAGTAATAGAAAGTGCAAGAAAGGACCATTCTAGAATATGAAGAAATTAGAAACAATAGTTATATCAAAGATGTTGATGACACAAAAATGTGGTATATCCACAGCAGGGAAAACGCTTAAACAAGCTGATACACTTAATTACATAGGGGCAATAATAACATTAAATGGAAGATGCTAGACAGAGATTTAGAACAAAATTTGTCAAGCAAGAGCTGCATTTCAGAAAATGAAAAATATCTTATGCAATAAGTCACTACCATAAGATGTCAGAAAAAAAGAGCAATGAAATGTTATATATATATAAGTTCTTTTGCTGTATCCGTGGACCAAAAAAAAAATGTGAATGAACAAATTAGGAATCGCTTAAAAGAAACCGAGACGTGGTTCCTGAGGTGAATGTTGCAAATACATTGGACTGCCAGAGTAACTAACAATAATTGCATGGAAGAGCTAATGAAAGTAGAGTATTATATATAACAATAACAAAGAGACAAACAGCTTTATTTGGACATATAATCAGAAAACAGGCTTTGGAAAACATCGTGACGACTGGAAGGAAAGATCTGTGGGAGAAGAGACCGAGGCAGATTGAGAGAAATGATGCTGGATAGAATGAAATGGTGGCATTTAGGAATATCATCAACAGAGTTGATCAGGAACACCATGGACCGAGATCAGTGGAGAGACATGAACGCCTACGCCAGTTGACAGGGCAGTTGATGATGATAATAAAGCGTAGTGGGCAATGGTGCTTGACCCTTATTTTTAGACCTATCAAAACCCACTTGATGATGATAATAAAGCGCAGTGGCCAATGGTGCTTGACACCGCTCTCTTTTACTTCCCAAGACATATCCTCGAACCCATTTTAGTCTTGTTCAACCAGAAAGCTCAGGTCAATTTGTAAAACTCCGGCTGGATGGTGATTTCAACACATTACCACCGAGCCGACAGGCAATCGTGATAGCTACTTCTATACCGCCGCCTCTATGCTACATGTAGAGATAGATAATAGATTGAAACTTACAAGTGGTTATTGTCATTCAATGGAGTTACTTATTTTATGTACGAGGGCGGTAAAAAAACAAACTTTAAAAGTGTGATGGAAATTACAATAACCTGTGGATATTGTTGTTAATGATGTCAAGAGTGTTAAGCACGTGACATTACGGTGCAGACGAACACAGTGACGTCATATGGACATTTTAAAGCTGGCCGTCCATTTTTTGACAAGCACCATAGAGGAGCAGCGTTCTGTTATCATTTTTTAAAAATTTAATCAGTGAAGGGGTGAAACTTATAGAAATTCATCGGCGAATGTAAGTCCAATATGGTAATGAATGCCTGTCAGTCCATCAAATGTATGAGTCGAGTAGGAAGTTTCAGAAATGATACATTTGTTCTTTACTTTTTCAGAATATATTCATCACACAAAAAACATTTAAGGTTTTCTTTTGAAGCCACTCCCATTTCTACGTTTTTGTTTGTATTCGTGAATATATAAGCATCTGTAACCGCTTAAACAAACAAATAACACATGGTTAACCGCTCTAAATTTGTAAAGTGCAATAAGCAATCTGACAGCAGTAACATGACACGAAAGTGACAGAGAAGTGAGAACACTGACCGAGGACACTTGTTATTGTATCCCCACTCTGTTGAGTTGTCTGCTCTTGGCATGATGACAAGCCACAAACAGCCCAGTTATATATAACCCAAACCCACGCGGACGAAGGTAGTTGAACGATAACACTCCCGCGGTTTGTACTTATGAAAATTGATGCCAGGAAAGAAATGCAATTTTGTATTTGCTTTCGCTCGGTTTGAGCTTGGACGTAGTTCTCATAAGTGCTGCTGCTGCTGCTGCTCCTCCTCCTCCTTCTCCTCCTCCTCTTCCTCCTCCTCCTCCTCCTACTACTACTACTACTACTACTACTACTACTACTACTACTACTACTACTACTACTACTACTACTACTACTACTACTACTACTACTACTATGCCAGGTCGCAGCACATAATTCATGACGCAAAAAGAAGGAGTAGCAAAACTCTTGAACCAAACATAGACATGGATCTAAGCGACCGACGTAAAACACAGATCACGTCAGAGTTGTTTGTCAATAGAGACAGGATTCACATCCTTGAGCTTGATGATGGAAGGAGTACGTAATGCCGTCTCTGATTCATGAGGCTAGTTACTGGCAGACCAACTTTGTTCATAGCGTAGATATAATTGAAGGAATACCCAGGATCATATCAGCACTGGCTTATATATAAAGATCAAGATTCTTAGGACGGATGCGGAATCTGGAAAGGAGATTGATAATGTTTCACCCGAAGGACATTTCGGTGACATTGGATAGACAGAAAGAATGAAGGACTGAAGTCCGATGTTGATAAGTCACAAGTAGCAAACAAGATCACCTGTTGCATATTCATTAATAATATTTTCTTACGATCGGCCAGTCTGATGTTCACAGACACGATCGACATTTGAAACTTCATGAATTTATTGGTTTGATCTTTGCTAAAGAATGGCTAATTAAACATAGCCAAATCAAATCGACTACCAGCCTTCATGTGAGTCTATCTTGTTGAATATTCATCCATGCTGTTTGCTGGATCTTGTCTGCCCTTCTAGACGTTGCAACATTCGAGCCTATTGCTATTGTTATGTGACCTTTGTGCCAGACAGATTACAGCATACTACTACTTACTACAGCGCTGTAGTGTTGGGGTCACGAACGCAATCCCACATATCGCGTTTGAAACAGATGCTTGAGATTTGGAAGTAGACTGCCGTGCGCTGGTTTTCATACAATGGTATGAGTGTCGGTCGGAAGAAAGCAGTGGCAAACTACTGAATGTAAACTTGTCAAGAAGTCACAAATAATTTTTTTAAATGTGGTGTTGGCTGCGACGTCCTGTAAAGGATAAGCAACTAACTTTTAATGGGTATTGTGCATATGATGCAAGCCCCATATTTATTCATATAGGGTGTATTGTTAATAACTGTCATAAGTCGGGGTGCCCCACCAGCTAGATGAAAGTATTTATTCACTGGCGAGCAACCCTAAATAGTCAGAAACTGACTAGGGACAAAACCTATATGGCTGAACTACAGATTAAGCCCTGAATATCCAACGTACAGCTCTAAGTGGCTCGTTACAAAATGAAATGAACTGTGCTGAATATTCGCCAAGGTATAGGAAAGAGAAGGTTAGCTTAAGATAGATGTTTTAAGTCTAAATATATTAGTATAGACGACTATCTCAGTACAGGTTTTCTCCCTGACTGCTCCTTTCCTTGGTGTGTAAGTGAACCCCCACCAATGTACACACACAACACGTATGCACAATTGGAATTAAAATATAACGACAGAACTATGAGTTACAATACTACAACATTTATTTGCTAATCATAACAATAGACATAGGATGATTGTCAATATGAGGATGATGAAATCATATACATATTGATATTGATGACAAACATTACGTAACTTTACTTGTTACTCCATCTATCTGGATCTGTGGTCCAGATCCCCACTCTCCAGTAGACCAACAAAAGAAACAGCTTGCCGGTATTCTGACGAATCTGGTCAGTCCTAGCTCTACCTAGTCTTCACTCTAGTCTTGAGATCTACAACATAGGTGCTCCTTGTGAGAGCTTGAAAGAAAGTCAAGAATGTGTTATATCAGTTCTACATCAGCGCAATCCTAATTAAAACATATCATAACACAAACATATACAATGACCAGTCTGGCCAAGTTTATCTTCCAGCTCTACTGTGCTTCACCATCCTCCTTCTCCCTACTGTCTTTAGTCTGGGACGGGCTTTTCAATTGTCTCACACGCCTGTAATGATTACATTTCTGCCGCCCCATGTCCATGTCGCTAATACAGAAATTCTGTGTCATACAGCCGCTCCGTCCAAATGTTAGGTTAGCAGCTCACAGGGTCGGTAAGGGTATTATAACAATGCCTGATCATCCGGGCTTGCAAGCCGTGACAAGTAGCTGTGCCAGGGTTCCATGCATTACCGTGGGCGCACGCCCACAATACACTGAGAAAGTTTAGCACCATATACCCTATACTACCAATTGTGGGTAATGTCTGTACCATTACACCTCTGCTTCCAACACAATCATTGGCCAATGTGCCAATGCGCAGACAATAGCATAACACTTCATATTGGTAGGTTTGCATATGACAAATCAATATATCAAACATCCAATACACATAAACATATTGATTAAACTAGACATAGTATGATACTTTAACATCATAGCATAATGCACTAGTTAGTTTATGAAATTACACATACATACATCCAACATATCCGTAAACATTATATTACTTCAAGATGGACATATAATGATACTCAATATAATAGCATCCGTCATTATTAATGAGTACTAATATTGTATAGCTACAAAATGAGATATAGCAAAAGGTCTACTTGAAGTTACCACAGAGACCAGCTATATTTGCTGAGCTGCCCGGTTTAATCACCTGCTGTTGTAAGAATTAAATAAATAGTCAGTTGACTATATTCTGTACAACAAATGCACACACCAAAAAGCAACTAGTCTAGTTTAGAAAGAGATGGCAAGCATCTGCTACGACACCTCAAGTATATCTAGACAAGACCTGCCTTCCAGAAGTTTCTACTTCTCAGAAGAGTAGCACTTACAGCACAATGATATTGAACACAGAACTCAGAAAGAACACTCAAGTAACCTATGACAATGATAGTTCTTGCAATAACCTAGATCAGATATAGACTGAAAATCGGTCCATCCATCTAAGAAACTAAGAGAATTACTAAGGGACTAGTTACTAAGAAATAATTCCTAGAAGCCAACAAAAAAAATCATGCATATGACTACAGACATTGAGATAGTTCCTACCTGTTCTGAAGTCAAACTTAATCTAACATAAAACAGGCTAGGGACCCTTATTTAAGCTGAGTCAAGCAGACCATATTATCTCCTGGCATTCCCCTCATAAATTCTTCTTATCTCCACCGGACGGTAATTGCACTTATCACTGCAATTGGCCATCACACCTGTGGGTCTGACAATTATTAGCCCACTAAGTCTTATCAGTGATTTCACACCTTGCGCCTCTAGTCTCTACCAGATGGGGTCATCCATCGCGGTTGGGCGATTTCCTAGCTATTCTTATCAGGTGTCATGCCTGGTCGGTTTTAATTACACAGTCCATGGCCCAGTTCATTGTTGATTCAGCATGTCTGGGTCAGCAGTTTCCCAAGGTGTATACTAATTATCTAGTTGCCATTTTACTTGCCATCTGCAAGCTTACGTCATGGTTGGTTTTAATTACTATTCCGTCCCCTGAGTCTGCCCTCCCGTCTGGCTGGATTGATAAGACTGTGCAACTGATCTGGGGGTGACTGGTACTGGTGTCAAATTAACTTCCCAAATAGAAAGACATTCCTGGTGGTTTGTTTACTTGCAGGCTTTGCAAGCTTACGTCAAGACGGTATAGCCTTGAATATAGAGAAAACAGTTTTGTTCGTCTGTTGATTCTCTACATGGCCTATCAAAAGTGAACCGAAAATTGTTCTGGGAAGTAAAGGCTGCCAATTCGTGACAATAACTGTGCAGTGTTTGAAAATATTGTCGGTCCAAGTTTTGTATTCACCCTCTGTAAAGTCCATTGCAACATAATAGGTAAATACAAAACTTGGACCGGCAATATTTTCAAACACTGCACAGTCATTAAAAATGCACCCTGTACATCAATCTGCATTCAAGGGGTGATTTGGTATATGTCACAGCGGAAGTTTTTACTTCCCAAGACGATTCCTGGTACACATTTAGATCGTGGCAACCCAGGAGACCAGGTCAGTTTCAAGAACAGGCCCGATAAGAATTCGAACCCAAGACAACCCGACTGGCAGACAAGTATGCTGGCCACTGCGCCACCACATCCGCCACTATTTCCTGTAGTCATTATACAATTACACGTCACGTCCGCCACTATTTCCTGTAGTCATTATACAATTACATGTCACGTCACCCACTATTTCCTGTAGTCATTATACAATTACATGTCACGTCCCCCACTATTTCCTGTAGTCATTATACAATTACATGTCACGTCCCCCACTATTTCCTGTAGTCATTATACAATTACACGTCACGTCCGCCGCTATTTCCTGTAGTCATTATACAATTACATGTCACGTCCCCCACTATTTCCTGTAGTCATTATACAATTACATGTCACGTCCCCCACTATTTCCTGTAGTCATTATACAATTACACGGCACGTCCCCCACTATTTCCTTTAGTCATTATACAATTACACTCACGTCCCCACTTTTTCCCTTAGTCATTATAAAATACACGTCACGCCCCCCACTATTTCCTGTAGTCATTATACAATTACACGGCACGTCCCCCACTATTTCCTGTAGTCATTATACAATTACACGTCACGCCCCCCCCCCCCCCCCCCACTATTTCATTTAGTCATTATACAATTACACGTCACGGCCCCCCCCCCCCCACTATTTACCTTAGTCATTATACAATTACACGGCACGCCCCCCACTATTTCCTTTAGTCATTATACAATTACACGTCACGTCCCCCACTATTTCCTGTAGTCATTATACAATTACACGGCACGTCCCCCACTATTTCCTGTAGTCATTATACAATTACACGGCACGTCCCCCACTATTTCCTGTAGTCATTATACAATTACACGTCACGTCCCCCACTATTTCCTGTAGTCATTATACAATTACACATCACGTCCGCCACTATTTCCTGTAGTCATTATACAATTACACGCCACGTCCCCCACTATTTCCTGTAGTCATTATACAATTACACGTCACGCCCCCCCTCCCCCCACTATTTACTTTAGTCATTATACAATTACACGTCACGCCCCCCCCCCCCCACTATTTACTTTAGTCATTATTCAATTATTCGCCACGTCCGCCATTATTTCCTGTAGTCATTATTCAATTACACGTCACGTCCGCCACTATTTCCTTTAGTCATTATAGAATTAAATGTTGGTAATCATCAAAGTCACCCTCGTGTTACCGGGGTTCATAAGGAAACTGTAACAGAAGTAGAGTATTAGTATTAGGTGAGAAAAGGCTACAGCACGATTGAGCATCGGGAGAGAATGGGAGGAGAGATGCTCAAGTCGTGACGTAGTTTGTTGTCAAGTTTAGTTTACATCTAGAGCAAGAACTGAGTGGACGCCATATTATGTCCAGATGTCATCTATAAGAAATAAACACCCTTTGTAACAAACTCATTCGGCTCTGTTATAGAGAAGAAATGGTGCCGTGACCAGGATCCGAATTTGGAGTGTCGTCGCGGAATCACAACATGCTGTTCAAGGTGAACATAGAACTAAACTAAAATTTTTGAAGAGATCGCGTGCTGTTTACATCAAGTACCCAAGGACAGAATTGTGGTACGAGTCTATACTTATGTTGAAAGGAAAAGCGAAGTTAAAAATGGCCAATAACTCGTATGTGAGAATTACAGCAGCCAAAAGCCCGGCTAGGGGTGGTTGTCTGTAAGTCTTTTTCAAGTTTTTTAGGATCCTCACTGCACGAACTTGCTATCAAAATTTAATTGTCGTCAGGAGAGGAATGAAAACCAACTTGCCATAACGGGTTGCAGCGCCTGCGATTGTCATCAAACCGGCGGGAATCAGCTGTAAACGCCATCCTAGCGGCTCCTTTTGTCCATTCATCTAGCGGCTCGTCTTGTCCGTTCATCTAGCGGCCGTGTCAGGAGTTTTGCTGAAGGTCAAGTCAGTTTAATCGTTGTCTCGAGCGAGCAGGAGTTTTGCTGAAGGTCAGGCCAGTTTAATCGTTGTCTCGAGCGAGCGGGAGTTTTGCTGAAGGTCAAGCCAGTTAATCGTTGTCTTGAGCGAGCAGGAGTTTTGCTGAAGGTCAAGCCAGTTTAATCGTTGTCTTGAGCGAGCAAGAGTTTTGCTGAAGGTCAATCCAGTCTGATCGTTGTTTCAGGTGAGCAAGAATTTTTCAATAGCACAATCAAGTTCAGCCTTGCCTCAAAGCAAATTTGCAGAAATTAATAATAAACTTTAAGACTTACTCGCCTACAGTCATAATCAAAAATCAAAATTTTTCAAGAATACTGATAAATTCGGACAACTCATGTCATCAAATCAAAATATTGTGGACAACGTTAATAAGTTTTGTTTTGAGCTCGCTAACAACTGAGTCGTGATAGAAAAAGGAACGTTGTTTAAAGACAATCAAGACGGCAGCTAAATACCTCATTCCTTCATGGATTGGCCCATGTTTTGTTGACGTGTCAGACTATCTCGGGGCTCCGCTGCAAATGAGAGCCGCTCGCTAATCCTTTTGGGCTCTGTTGCGTGTGAGTCGTTCTCAAGACGTCGATTTGATGTACCCCATCAATATATAGAGTAGATGAGACATGGGAACAATTTAAAGAAGACCTAGCACGTAAGTACGCGGAAATAACGGATCCACAACATGCGTTTTCGGTGTTGAGACAGGCTAAACAAAACAACGGAGAGACGGTACAATTATTCAGCGATAGGTTGATTAACCTGGCTGAAGAAGCATTCTTAGGACAGAATGTACGAGGAGAAGAAGTGGAGAGGATGTTGGTCGGGATTTTTGTAGATGGCATAAAATCCGATGGTTTGAAATTTAAGCTGATGAGGGAAAACCCTGAGAGGTTATCACAAGCGGTAGATATCGCGGTACAAGAAGAAAATTTGAGACGTAGATTTAGATTGAGAACAGGACGGGAAATAGGAACTAGTCGAGAAGATAGAGTTGAGGAGCCTATGGAAATAGGACAAACAAGGTTCGGATGGAATAGGAGAGGAGGTATACAGACGTTGCAAGGTAGTAATAGAAATGCTTATGATGAAAGAAGACAAATGAGGTATCCTACAAGTGAGACAGTAGGTAAAACAAACAACACAAATAAAGTCTGTTGGTTTTGTGGTCAACGCGGACATATTTCTCGTTGTTGTGATAACAGACGTGTTCAGTCGAATACACAAAGTAGAAGTGGCAGTAGCAGGTTGAATAGGAATGTGGAAGATAGACACAGAAATTTTACAGGTACAAGAACGCAGGAAAACCGGCGCCCTACCTATTAAATAGGACCTGTGGTAGGAGGGTAAGTAACAAGGTCCCAAGATTTAAAGAATATTTTAATAACAGATATAACAAGACGAGTAGAGAGTGCTCTCAATTAGATGAAGTCAAACAGTTTACAGTGAAGACAACAGATCATAGTTGTGTATAATAGAAATAGGAAAATATAGAGTTCGTACATTAATTGATTCAGGAGCTCAGGTTAGTGTAATTAAAGAAAGTTTTTTATATAAAATAATGAGAAATTGTAGAATATTTAAGAGTCATAATAATCTTCACTCTGTTACAGGACAGAATTTACAAGTAATTGGACAAACAATGATCAATTTTAAGTTAGGAGGGATCAACGTAAGACATCTTTTTCATGCAGTGAAAGATTTAAATAGAAACATGCTGATAGGAAGAGATTTTTTAATAAAAAATGGAGTAAGACTTTTCTTTGATTTACATAAATTAAAATTCAAGGACGTCTATGTAGATATGGAAGAAGACATGCATATCTCAGCACTAGTTAGAGTTAAAATGTCCGCGACGTTAAAACCACAGTCGGTTAATTTGATACAGGCAAAGGTGAAGAGAAACCCATATTATGTGGCAGGAAACACAGTCAGAATCACTGAGTTGCAAGAGGAAGTAATTGATGAGCCTGGTTTGGAAGTTCCGGATGGAATAATAGCGTTGGATAAACACTTAACCTTTCCAGTGATGATTATCAACAACACAGGTAGAGAAATCAAATTATACAGAGGATGTGTAATAGCCAAACTAGAACATAACATTAGTGACATATTGGCAACGGATAGAGTAGAAATGTCGGGAACAAGTTATTCAGAAACTTCTAGTGAAAGAGTTAATAACAGACGCCGACGCGGAAGAAGAGGGAACGTACAAATGGATGAATTGATCCATCCATCCAGAAGAAATACAGCCCAAATACATTCACTAGACAAAATGACAAGGGAACAAGAATTGTTGGCACAGTTAAAAGCTCCGCCAGAAAATAAGGAAGTATTAGAACAACTTATAAAACAAAATCAGGATGTATTTGCAATTAATGATTTGGAATTGGGAAGGACAAAAACAGTTACAATGGAAATAGATACGGGAGACCATCCACCAATTAGTTTAAAACCATATAGAACTCCATTAAGAAATAGAGAAATTGTGGAAAAGGCAATAGAAGATATGTTGAAAGCAGGGATAATAACAAGATCGAAGTCAGAATGGTCATCTCCGGTCGTCATCGTGGCCAAACCTGATGGTTCGAGTCGTTTCTGCTGCGACTACAGGGCGTTGAACAAAATCACTAAGAATGTAGCGTACCCACTGCCGGTAATTGATGATATTTTGGGGCTGCTTAATGGCTCTACATTCTTCACGACGCTAGACGCAAGGTCAGGATTTTGGTGTATCCCGATGTCGAAGGATGCTCAAAAGAAGAGTGCTTTCTGTACTCATATGGGTTCTTACGAATTCTTACGTATGCCATTCGGGGTTCGAACTGCTCCTTCTCACTACATGCTCTTAATAAATGAAGTATTAGAAGGTATGCAAAAGTTTGCATTAGCATACATAGACGATATTCTGATTTTTACAGCAGGAGATGTGGATGATCATTTAAAACATATTAGATTAGTATTCGATAGATTAAGAGTACATGACGTTAAATTGAAGCTTAGTAAATGCCAGTTTTTAAAGACAGAAACAAAATATTTGGGTTATATTATAAATAGAGACGGAATTAAGCCAGACCAAGACAAGATAAAGGTTATTAAAGAGTTACCTCCTCCAACTAACGTAAAAGAAGTGCGTGCGTTTATAGGAACCTGTGCGTATTATAGGCGATTTGTCCCAGAGTTTTCAAAGATAGCAGAACCTATTACAAATTTAACGGGCAAATACGCTAGATTTAAGTGGGATGATGAGTGTCAAAAAGCGTTCGAGTTTTTAAAAAACAGTTTAACAGTGGTACCACTATTGACGCATCCAGACTTGAATAAACAGTTAATACTATATACAGATGCTTCTGATAATGCTATAGGAGCATGTTTGGTTCAACCATATGAAGGAAAAGAGTCTGGAATACCAGGGGTTAAAAATGAAAGGCCAATTTACTTCTTATCTCATAAACTTAGCAGGTCGCAACGGAAATGGACGACTATTGAAAAAGAAGCTTATGCTATTCATTATGCTCTTCAGAAACTAAATTACTACTTACATAACGCAAATTTTGTTATTAGAACTGACCATATGCCTTTAAAGTCTCTTTTAGAAGCTCCAGTGCAAAACAGGAAAATACAGACCTGGGTATTGAATCTACAGGAATACAATACGAAAATTGAATACATTCCGGGTAAGAGTAACACATGTGCTGATTTATTGTCTAGGATACCGTACCCACAGTCATCAGGAGACACAGAAGATGAAGGTGAACCAGAGATCGACGACCGAAACTGGCAAGTCAATATATTAGATTCTGCCATAATAAATAGAGAAGAGTTTGAGAGTTTACCATCGGATCAAGAGTCTGAACATAGAGCAGAAGACCCACATTTAGCACAATTTAATATGAAAGAAGAACAAGAATTGGATCCAAAAGTCTTACAAATAAAACAGAAATTAAGAGAAACGGAGGAGAACAGATATAAGAAGAATTATTTGGTTTTACAAGAGGATGGACAGTTATACTATATGTGTGAAAGGAACGAACAGCTAAGGAAATATATTCCAAAACATTTGGAAAATGAAGTTTTAAAAGCATATCACGATGAGAATGGACATCTCGGTCGTGATAAATTGGTGAAAGCACTTACGAGCAAATATTATTGGCCAAACTTGTTTAAATCTGCTTGCAAATATGTAGATACGTGTGAAAAATGCAGGTTAAGGAATATGAAAATAATTAAGTGTCCCTTACAAGATACAGATATTCCTCAGTTTCCAATGCAAAAGATTAGTTTAGATATATCGGGTCCTCACCCTAGAACATTGTCAGGAAACGTGTATTTAATTCATATAGTAGACGTCTACAGTCTTTGGCCGGAAGTTTATGCAATTCCAGATAAGAGCGCAGATACTGTCATTAATATTTTTTTACAAGAGTTTGTACCAAGATTTAGTTGCTCACAAAGTATACTTACGGATAATGGTAAAGAATTTGTAAATAAAAAATTTGAAAAGTTGTTAAAAGATCTGAATATAAAACATATAAAGACCTCATATTATAGACCTTCTTCAAATGCTAAGAACGAACGTCAACATAGGACGTTATACGACGTTATAGCAAAGATTGTTGATGAACATGAAAAAGATTGGGATTTATTCTTAGGACCTGCCCTTAGCGCTATACGCACAAATCAAAATGAGAGCGCGGGGTTTTCACCATTCTTTTTAATACACGGGAGAGAACCAATATTACCTATAGATAATCTGTTAAAACCAAGACGGAAGTATATGGGGGAAGAGTTTCAAGAGACCATCATACAAGAAATGCATAAAGCACACGTAAGATTAAAGAATAATATAATTAAAGCTAGAGAAAGACAGAAAAAGTACAAAAATGTAAATACAAAATTACAGGAGTTTAAAGTAGGTGATAGAGTTTATTACAAGAAGCATAGAAGAAACTCTAAGTTTGATGCTCGTTGGGTCCCAGGTTATTACGTTTTGGAAAAACTAGGTAATGTATCGTATAGTATCAAGAACCAAATCACGGGACATGTGGCAAGGGCACACGTTGAACACTTAAGAAGAGATGAGGATGAGAAGGAAAATAATAATTATAATAATAATTATTATTCAGACACAAGATATTTAGATGAACAAGTCGTCAGAGGAGCTACAGTAACCCCAAGTTTTAGAAAAGATCCAGCACAAAATCAGTTACTAGCAACTCCAGGTTATGATGATACTCAAGAACAGACGATACCGAAAACAATAGAAGAAGAAATTGTGAATGAAAGTCATTATGATAGTATGGAAGAGGAAATAGGTGCTCCATTTAAGAATACTAGACAAGCAACGAAAAGAAGAATGGATAAACAAAGAGATAGAGAAGTGAAAAGACAGAGGAGAATTAGAGATTATTCAACAAGCGGTGAAGATATGCCTCTACTAGAAAGGTCCTTAAGAAATAATGATAGACAAATTAGATGGGATATTGAACAGAAGAGATTAGCGGCTGCTAACGAGAGACATACAGACGAAGAAGAAGAAATGGATGAAAAGTCAGAATCAATTAGTAGTATGGAAGAAACTAATAAGTTGTACGAGGAAGAGGATATCGATGTAGAGTTAGCACTTATTCAAAGAAACTTGGAGTTATTGAAGAAGTGGAAACGTAGGAGGTAGATAGATAGAGAATACTGCAGATAGCAAGTTATAAGTTTCGGGATTTGGAAATGAAAGTGATGCTTGAAAAAGGCTTCTATGGATACTTTTTATAAATGGTCTTGAGGAGTGGTTGAGCAGTGATATAACTAATATAGAGGTAGTTTCGAGAGAGGCATATATATATATATTTTTTTTTCTCTCTGTGATAGAATTGCTGGTTGATTTTATGTTTCTACTTCTTGACTTTTCGTAGATTGGACAAATTAGGTATTGGTACAGTAGGTGGATGTACTCTATAGGAAATAGACAAGTTTTTTTTTATTGATGCTAGAAATGCCGTGTTTAACGGTAATGATTAAGAAGTTATAGTGATGTTTGGTACAAATCCAAGGGAAATAATTGGCAGGCCGAGCCACAGGTTAATTGATAAGTAGATGATGGCTGGTACATTGAGTTGACATTGGAATAGTCGCCACATTGGTAATAGATAAAATGAGTTGACTTGTAGTTTACAGTGCTTACTTAAGATGATATTCCGGATGTTATGATGTGTTAGGAGTTAGGCTAGAAAAAGATGGAAAGTTGTGAGGGGAGAGAATCAATGATGGTACGGTCATTGTTGATTATTGATTTTTTTGTGTAGAGAGAACAGATATTGTTCTAAGTTAGGATATTGGTCTGAAAATAACAGATATATATACTGGGCAGTGAGTTGTTGTGTTTTCACGATTATAAAAATCGAATGACTTGTAGGAATAAATTTGTGTTACATTGATTCGTATAGGAGGCCAATGTGGATGGGCCACTGTACGTAGTTAATTTGAAGGGAGTTAAATTTTTTTGAAAACCTTCTCTTTAGCGAGAAGACATTTGTTTTGTAACAGTGAGGGAATTAGGTTAGGAGTAAAGAGTTAAGGAATGCTGCGCATTCCTTGACTAGGGGGAAAACCATAGTGAACGTGTGTGCACGATTGAAGAAGTGTATCTAGGAAAACACACACGTCACTTGGGGGCCAGCGAGAAGAGTTGTCAACACCAAGAAGGGAGTCTCCATCATGTGTGCTGAAATAGAACGATTCGGCTAATAAAGTATGTTTCTAACAACGCGAAGACTTGTGTCCTGTACGATCACGTGCCTAACCTGTAATGTCACACTATTATAACAGGTTGATTTGGTGCCGTGAATTTATGAAACATGGGAGGTCGCGGAGAGAGAGAGTACCGCCATAGAAGATGGTTATGTCTGGGGTGTCTGGAGAAGTAAATATTGAGAAACGCAACAGATGAAAGCCGACTGTTGGTAGCTGTTCTGGGTTCTCACTGGATTCCTGGTTAAGAAGGAGATCCATTTTCAAGGACAGCGCTAAAAAAAGGTTTGATTGATAAACTTATTTTTTTTGAAAGACTGATGTTATTACATAATTATGAAATTAACTGGAGAACTGACCAACGCAAAATGGTATATTGAGATCAAGTAATGCCGTTCTGCATCAAAAATCAGTACAAATTATGAGTTTTAACCCGTGGGACTGTTGAAGGTGAAGTCAAGGTTATGGTGCAAATTCCATAATTATGAAATCAAGATCTGCAATACTCTCTACAGTCACTTCAATTAAAGGAAGGCATAAATGAAACTTGTCTCAACTCGGGGTTTGGATAAAGTAATTTAAACTGACCATGGCGAGAGTCCCACATGAAAATAAGAGACTGGATAGCGTCAGCTTTAAGTCCAATTGTTGTTGACTGGATTACGTTTGCGCTGAAATATATATATGAAAATCCCAGATTGCTGTTGGAAAGTGAGTTTTTTTTTGCTGAAGTCGTGAGCAGTTGTCGCTTGCGTGAAGGTGACCTTACTTGAAGGGAATCTACAGTAATCGAGCAAGTAATCAAACAGTCTTGTTGCGAGCCTGATATCGAGCATAATCAACGTCAGGAAATAATTGGAAAGAACTGACTTCGACTTCGATTGAATTATTAAGGAAAGAAATCCAGAGGCTCTTCTTTGTTCTGCTCATTTCAACGAGCTTGATTAGAGTCCTTTTTTATGTGGTGTAGGTAATTCTGAATCAGGAGGTCATTTAAATTCTTTTGTCAGAATTCAGGATTGAAACAGGAATATTTCTTCGTCAGGATCTTCGATTGGAGCCTTTAGTTAAGATAATTAGATAATATTAGAGTAATTAACAGATTATGTATTGTTGCTGGGTTTGAAATTAATATTGTTTGAAATATTTGTATATTGCTTGATAATTATAAATTTTAGGATGGAATCCCAAGATTTTTCACAGGTACTGACTGGAGTTGGTGGGGCAATATCAAGGTTGGATGCAGTGTTAAGACAACAAAATATAAGCACTGATGTTGAAAGATTTAGTGGTCAAGCAAATCAGTTTAAGAAATGGATTATTTCTATTGAGAAACATGCATATTTAGTAAACGCTACAGATGGAGAGAAAAAGAATTTGGCATACAGAACAAGTACAAGTCCAGTTTCTGACCATATAAGAAGAAAGTTAGAGGCAGCAGGAGGTGAAACCTGGGAAGAATTTAAAGATGATCTCGCAAGAAAATATGCTGAAATTACTGATCCACAACACGCATTCTCAGTATTGCGACAGACTAGACAAAACAGCACAGAAAGTGTTCAGTTATACAGTGACAGGTTAATCAATTTAGCTGAAGAGTCATTTTTAGGACAGAATGTACGAGCAGAAGAAGTGGAACGGATGTTAGTAGGGATTTTTGTTGATGGGATTAGGTCAGATGGATTGAAATTTAAATTATTAAGAGAGAATCCTGCAAGATTGTCACAAGCGGTAGATATCGCTATACAAGAGGAAAGCTTGAGGAGGAGGTTTAGGTTAAGGGTAGGACGAGAGTTAGGTAGTAGTTCGGAAGATAGAATTGAAGAACCTATGGAAATAGGACAGTATAGACATGGATGGAGAGGAAGACGAGGAGAAATACAGATGGTGCAAAGAAACGAGAATGTATATAATCAAGATAGAAGAGGACAAGTGAGAAATACTGTAAGAAACATGGAAGGTAACACAAATAACTCGAATGTGGTTTGTTGGGGATGTCACCAACGTGGGCACATTTTTCGCTTTTGTGGTAACAGAAGTGGCCCATCGAATACGCAAAATAGTAGAGGTGTTCAGACGAGTATACAGAATAGAATTGCAAATGGCAGACCAGCAAATTGGAATTCTGGAGAAATACAGAGAAATTTTAGAAGGTCAGGAAATCAGGGAAATTGGCATCCCGCTTACTGAATAGGATCGGCAGTAGGAGGGAAGATAGTAAGATCCAAAAAGGGCATCAATATATTAAAAACCCAAAGGATGAGTATAATAGAACATTTAGAAATAAAAAACAAGCCGAGGTAAAACAATTGTCATTAAATATGGTAGATCCTAGCTCATGTATAGTACAGATAGGAAAATATAAAGTTAGAACATTAGTTGATTCGGGAGCACAAGTTAGCGTGATTAAAGAAGCATTTTTATATCGAATGTTAAAAAATTGTAAAATATTTAGAATTCAGGAGAATCTTCATTCGGTAACGGGACAAAAATTAGAAGTGTTAGGACAAACGATGATAAATTTGAAATTAGGAGGGATAAATGTCAGGCATATGTTCCATGTGGTTAAAGATTTAAATAGAAATATGATATTGGGACGAGATTTTTTATTGAAAAATGGGGTGAGACTTTTATTTGATTTGCATAAATTAAAATTCCAAGATGTTTACGTAGATCTAGAAGAAGATATGCATGTGTCGACACTAGTTAGAGTCAAAACGACCATGAATTTAAAACCACAGTCAGTTAATTTGATACAAGCAAGACTGAAGAGAAACCCGTATTATGTAGCAGGAAACATAGTCAGAATCACGGAATTGCAAAATGAAATAATTGATGAGCCAGGTTTAGAAGTTCCGGATGGAATAATAGAATTAGATAAAAGTTTAACATTTCCAGTAATGGTTATTAATAACACAGGTAGAGAAATTAAATTATACAGAGGATGTGTAATAGCTAAGCTAGAACATAACGTTAGTGACATATTGGCAACAGATAGAGTAAATATGGCAGGCATAAGTTATTCAGAAACCTCTAATGAAAGAAGTAATAATAGACGCGGATACAGAAGAAAAGGGAACGTAAGAATGGATGAATTGATCCATCCATCTAGAAGAAATACAGCACAAATACATTCACTAGACAAAGTAACAAGAGAAAAAGAATTGTTAGCACAATTAAAAACTTCGCCAGAAAATAAGGAAGTGTTAGAACAACTTATAAAGCAAAATCAAGATGTGTTTGCGATAAATGATTTAGAATTGGGTAAGACACAAACAGTTACGATGGAAATAGACACGGGAGATCATCCACCAATTAGTTTAAAACCATACAGAACTCCATTAAGAAATAGAGAAGTCGTAGAAAAGGCAATAGAAGATATGTTGAAAGCAGGCATAATAACAAGATCAAAATCAGAATGGTCATCTCCGGTGGTAATTGTGGCCAAGTCTGATGGTTCGAACAGGTTCTGCTGTGACTACAGGGCGTTAAATAAAATTACTAAGAATGTAGCGTACCCACTGCCAGTAATTGATGATATTTTGGGGCTGCTTAATGGCTCTACATATTTCACAACGCTGGACGCAAGGGCAGGATTTTGGTGTATTCCGATGTCGGTAGACGCGCAAAAGAAAAGTGCCTTTTGTACTCATATGGGTTCGTACGAATTTTTACGTATGCCATTCGGTCTGAAAAATGCACCGTCTCACTATATGTTCTTAATAAATGAAGTACTAGACGGTATGCAAAGTTTTGCCCTAGCATATATTGATGACGTATTGATTTTTACGAAAGGAGATGTAGAGAATCATTTGAAACATGTTAGACTAGTATTTGACAGATTAAGAAGGCATGACGTTAAATTAAAGCTTAGTAAGTGCCAGTTTTTAAAGACAGAAACAAAATATTTAGGCTATATAATAAATAGGGAAGGTATTAAACCAGACCAGGAAAAGATAAAGGTTATTAAAGAGTTACCTCCTCCCACTAACGTTAAGGAAGTGCGTGCTTTTATAGGAACGTGTGCGTATTATAGGCGGTTTGTACCAGCCTTTTCAAGGATAGCAATACCTATTACGAATTTAACGGGAAAATACGCTAGATTTAAGTGGGATGATGAGTGTCAAAAAGCGTTTGAACTTTTAAAAGATAGCTTAACGGTGGTACCATTATTGACACATCCAGACCTGAATAAACAGCTAATACTATACACAGATGCTTCAGACAACGCAATAGGAGCATGTTTGGTTCAACCATATGAAGGAGAAGAATCTGGAATACCAGGGGTTAAAAATGAAAGACCAATCTATTTCTTGTCGCATAAACTCAGCAGAACTCAACGCAAATGGCCGATTATTGAGAAGGAAGCATATGCTATACACTACGCGCTGCAAAAATTAAATTACTACTTACATAACGCCAATTTCATTATTAGAACTGACCACATGCCATTAAAGTCGATATTAGAAGCACCAATACAAAATAGGAAAATACAAACGTGGGCATTGAATTTACAAGGGTACAATGCTAAGGTTGAATATGTGTCAGGGAAACATAATACGTGCGCCGATCTTTTGTCTAGAATCCCGTACCCACAGTCATCAGGAAACACGGAAGATGAAGTTGAACCAGAGGTAGACGATCGAAACTGGCAAGTAAATATATTAGATTCTGCCATAATAAATAGGGAAGAATTTGAGAGTTTACCATCGGAGCAAGAGTCGGAATCTAGAACAGAAGACCCACATTTAGAACAGTTTGATATGAAAACAGAACAAGAATTAGATCCAAAAGTAGTACAGATAAAAAAGAAATTGAAAGAAACAGGGGAAAATAGTTTTAAAAGAAAGTTTGTAGAGTTACAAGAAGACAATCAATTATATTATATCAGTGAAAAAGGTGAAGGAGTAAGAAAATATATTCCGAAACATTTAGAACAAGAAGTCTTAAAGGCATACCACGATAATAATGGTCATTTTGGACGAGATAAGTTAGTGAAGGCTATTAGCAGTAAATATTATTGGCCGAATTTATTCAAAAGCGTATATGAATATGTTGAAGCATGTGAAAAGTGTAGGTTAAGAAACATGAAGATAATTAAATGTCCTTTACAAGATACCGATATTCCTCAATTTCCAATGCAGAAAGTAAGTTTGGATATTTCAGGTCCTCATCCAAAAACATTATCGGGAAATGTATACCTACTACATATAGTTGATTCATATAGTCTTTGGCCAGAAGTGTATCCAATTCCAGACAAGAGTGCTGATTCAGTTATAAATATGCTTTTACAAGAATTTATACCAAGGTTTGGGTGTCCACAAATAATACTTACAGACAATGGGAAAGAGTTTGTAAATAAAAAGTTTGAGAAATTGGTAAAAGATTGGAATATAAAACACATTAGGACTTCATATTACAGACCAACTTCTAATGCTAAAAATGAGAGACAACACAGAACACTATACAATATTCTAGCGAAAAATGTAGAAGAACACGATATGGATTGGGATCTTTATTTGGGGATAGCATTAGCGGCGATACGTACACACGAAAATGAAGGAACAGGTTTCTCACCATTTTACTTAGTACATGGAAGAGAACCAATATTGCCAATTGATAATTTATTAAAGCCTAGGAGAAAATATCTGGGGGAAGATTTTCAAGAAACAAGGTTGCAAGAGATGCATAAAGCACATGTACGTTTAAGAAATAATATAATTAAGGCTAGAGAAAGACAGAAGAAATACGCAAATAAAAATGCACACTTACAAGAGTTTAACGTAGGTGATAGGGTATATTATAAAAAACATAGAAAAAACTCTAAGTTTGATGCTCATTGGGTCCCGGGATACTATATTTTAGAAAAAAAAGGTCCAGTGTCGTATACTATTAAGAATCAAATTTCAGGGCATGTTGCACGTTCACATGTAGAACACTTAAGGCGGGATAATGAAGAAAGGGATGCAGAGAATAATAATAATAATTATTGTTCCGAAGAAATATTGTCAGGTGGACAGATTGTCAGACAATCGGTATATCCAATACCTATAGAGAATGGAAAACAAGTAACAACAGCATCTACTACAGCTGAACAAGAAGAAACGGTACCAAAAACAGTCATGACAGAGGAAAATAACGTGTATGACGATTATATTAGTGAAGAGTCAGTCAGGGAAAATATTGAACCTCCATTTATGAATACAAGACAGGCAGTAAAAAGAAAGTTGGATAGACAGAAAGAAAAAGAAATTAAGAGGCAAAGGAAACTTAGAGCGAATTCTTCGAGTGAGGAAGAGATGCCACTATTTGAAAATTTGTTGAGACGGCAAGACAGGAAAATTAGATTGGATTTAGAAAGGAAGAGATTAGCGGTTGCTAGTAATGGATATACAGATGGGGAACAAGAGATGGATGAAAAGTCAGAAACTGATGAAGAAGCTGATATGAAAGAAGATAGCTCTCCTCGAGAGGATAGCGACATTGATGTAGATATTGCAATTATAGAAAAAAATTTGAGGTTATTAAAGAAATGGAGAAGAGATAGATGAATAGAGTGATACAAGGTTCTGCAGATGGCAGATAGAAGAAGAAGTTGGACACGATATTTTTGTGTTTACAAAGAAGGTACTTGATGGAGTTTTTCTAAAACGGAAAATTATTATTGGGTACTCAGAATATGGTCTTGAAATTTATAATGTATGTGTACATTGATTAATGTGTGGGGATAAATATGATGAGGGGATTGAAATGGTTTGCTCAATTGTTGGGACTTCAATTGTGTTTTATGAAATGTGAAAAATAAGTTAACTTAGATGGTTATTTTTACGATGTTTTGGTTTGATTGAGTTACCCTAAGTGTGTTTAAAATGATTATTACTTTGAAGTTCAGTTAGAAGATGAATTAAAGTAGTGGGTAGTGAAGTGCCTCTATATGTAGTAATGGAGGGGTATGTTGTTATTACATGTAGAGTATGCAATGTATATACAAGGTTTATAATAGGAGCTGGGTTGAACAGCGTTTAATGGGAGAATATGGGGGGGGAATGCCAGGTTGAGTTTTGGCATTTAAATAACTGCATATTGGAAGAAGAAGACTGTACTTAACAGTATAATAATAGTTAGGAAGTTTTTTGTTGTTGAAGGAATGGTAAACGGGAAATTGATGAGCTGAATAATACAAAGGCTAGCAGTTTTGGATTAACATATTTTTTTGATAATAACAATTATTATTGACGGAAACTGAAGATAAATTTTGAAACTTTATTTTTTGATAAAGTTTTGAGAATGTATGGGAAGAGAAAGGTGATTACTTCTTACTTTCTTACTTTTTCCTTACTTTTATTATTTTCAGGTGCGCACCTACCCAAATCTAATCTAGCTATTTTTTTCTGTCTATCCTAGAATACTGAGAGTGTGAGAATGTGAATAAGGGGGAAATAAAGGATAAGGGGAATATCTTCAGTTTTGTCAATCATAATTTAGATGGACATTTTAAAGTTAAAAGCGGTTCGCTTATGGAGACTTTTGTATTGTGGGGAATTTTATGGAGAGTTTTGTAGAAAGTTTTCTAGAGAACTTTATAACGAGTTTTGTAGAGAGTTTCGATATTATTGTCTCTGGTTAGCAATTGGCTATGAGGAGATAGGAGAATTGAGTTAGGAAATATATGGAATTGTTGTTATTGTAGAATAGAGATGTAAAGTTAACTAATTAAAAGTTGGGGTTGAGATTTTTTCAAGGAAAAATTCTCTTTGAAGAAGGGGAGGCATTGTAACAGTGAGGGAATTAGGTTAGGAGTAAAGAGTTAAGGAATGCTGCGCATTCCTTGACTAGGGGGAAAACCATAGTGAACGTGTGTGCACGAATGAAGAAGTGTATCTAGGAAAACACACACGTCACTTGGGGGCCAGCGAGAAGAGTTGTCAACACCAAGAAGGGAGTCTCCATCATGTGTGCTGAAATAGAACGATTCGGCTAATAAAGTATGTTTCTAACAACGCGAAGACTTGTGTCCTGTACGATCACGTGCCTAACCTGTAATGTCACACTATTATAGTTTTATTGAATCTGAGTTTCAAGGCCTTATATATAATATGTTTTTTTTTGCTTGATTTGGTCTTGTAAAATGATTGTTGTTATTTGATTAATTGATTTAGAATAGGATTATTGTGTTCCTAGTATTTTGAGTACAAACTATTGGTCCGTAAAAGAGACCAATAGTGATAGGTAGTAATAGAATATTTTATTCTGATTTGATAAAATGCATGTTATGTCATTTTAAAATGTGTTTTTCTTTGGATAATTTGGGGGGAATGACGTCTTGTTTTGATTTTATTTCGCTTAAATGAGTGATTTTGTATATTAAGTTACATTGTTAATGAATAGGTTATAAATTTAGTTAAGTAAGTTTAATGTTCAAATACATGGGGCTTTGTTTAAGGCCTGTCACACGTTTCTCTTGATGATAATGATATCACGAAGTTCTCACGATGATACTGTTCATGATATTGATGATAAGTTTTGTGTGATGGTCGTTGTCTAGGTAACGATGTTCATGGTGTGTCAATGGAGATATCTGTCTTGCAATGTAACTCACCCCCGCAGTGCATATTCACCAGGCATTCAACAAGATTCCGTTGGCGCACATAATCCTTTATTACAAAAATAAGACGGACAAACGGAACAGGTTTATACATCCAGAAACATAACGTAATCCATAGAATATGAATATCCTCCTCACTATTTAACCAGCACACATCAATGCCTTCTCACGGCTGGCCTCTAATCTCAATCCACAAGACAGGTAATCCAGCTACAATCCTCGGCTGGAGCTCACACAATACAACCCACACATTGGGTTGGAGCCACTGCTCAACTATAGAACCCACTCTGGGGTTTGGCCTACACTCAATACAGAACCCACTCTGGGTTCAGGCCTGTCTTCACAACTCGAAGAACAACACAACACCGGAGCTCTCTCTTAAACGACCCGACCCGCAGTCCGTCTCTTCTCTCCCTGCCCCTACCGATCAGCTCGGCATCTACACATCAACTCCCCTGCAGTCCCTTGACTTCACACAACACAGTCTTTCGCCCCATCCCCTGGGGTCCACACTCACCCTTCCCATTATTTCTAAGGACTGGCTGTTTACTCATAGCCAGGTCAGTCACTTTACTGTCTCCCACTCTCATTTCCATTCCTCCTCCTGCCCGGTCACTCAACTCAATGTCAGTGACCCAGGCTTATGTCATTACCCCCCTCTTAAAAGAAAACTTCGTTTTCAAATATTGGGAGACTAAAACTTACTAAACATGTGACCCAGACATATAGCCTGGGTAGCCCTAAGTATGGCTGCACCTTACTCCAGCTACCACACTACATAATACATCAAATGCTCATAGTACACTCCTATATTCATCACACATAAATACACCCATCTATCTTGTGTATCAATGCATGAACTAATACATCACATCATAATAATAATACATCATAGAAAAGCATATACTTATGTACCCACAGGTCTCATACTACTTCACGACCCCACAATACTATTTGTGTACCGACCCTATATCAGGTGGTTCTGTTCTTGCATTAACCCACCTCTGATTCCTGTCGATGCTGTGTCTACCTTTCATGTACCCATGACTCATGGTACCTCTACAATTACAACATCTGTTTGCTATCCCTAGCCCTGGGTCAGTAATGTCGCGAACACTCTTTTGACCTGACTCCACTTTCCTATCTGTATATTGCACCGTTACACTTGAGTCTCTGTTTAGTCTGAGCTCTTTATTCAATCTTGGCCCATATACCTGGCACCTTGCTTTCTGCTGCATACGCCTTTTGCCTATGTGCCCTGCACATGCACTATCCTGAGCTGTTCTAGTATATCGGTCTCTATGTGCTAAAGGTACTGATCCTTGCCCACGTGCAGTTCTGCTATCTGAAAACCTGCGAGTGAGAACATTGTTCTTCCTCTCGAAGCACCATCTACCTTTCTTTGACTGCCTATGTTCTACTCTCCTACACCCTTGGGAACATTTGTTCAGAGTAGTATCTCGTCTCTGGGATTCACTAGCACTATATTTGAGATCCATTCTCATCTGCTCAGCTGTACTCTCCTTGTCCTGAGTTCCTGTGTCTACTTCAAGTGCCTCTTCTACCTCAGCTATACTCTCTAATTTTGGTTCTCTTGTGGTAACTACCTCGTTACTGCTTACACTATATTTTCGGTCCCAATAAACTACTTCCTCTTCTGTACAATCTTTAACTCCTATAACATTTCCTATGATCAAATCTGCCACTGGTGAGTCCAAAACACACGCTGACACTCTTCCAGTGATATATGGTGTTTTTACAGTTATTATGGCTACTGGGTAGAACTCTACTGTGCCATTGAATGTTATGCATCTAATCTTTTTCCCTGTATAATCCGAGGGATCTATTAAACTTCTTCTCACTCCGATAGACGTACATCCGGAATCCCTAATTGTTAACGCTGGTCTATCATTGACAAATCCCTGATGCAGCTTCAGACTTCCTCCTTCATGCACTGCTGATCCTGCTTTAACTGTGTGACCACATATTAAGACTGGCTGACCGTCTTTTTCAAAAAGAGGTTTGCACCCACTACAATCTTCATTGTTCAGCGTCTCAATTACTTGTGCTGCATTTGAGTGCTCTGTTTCTCTCATCCTACATTGATGACTGATATGACCATTCTTTCCACATTTGAAACAAGTAATCTCCCTTTTAGTGTTGTTCGTTGGTCCATCTGATGGTTGTGCATCACACTCTGCTGCCCTGTGTCTCCAGCTCCCACAATTCCAACATCCGGCATAATTTGGACGTCTCTGGAAGTTCCCTCTTCTATATGGGTACCGTCCTACTCTACCAACATTGTTTCCTCGGAAACCATTGTCTTGAAGTTCTTGCTGCTCACCTTTCTGTGCCGAATCCACGCTTTTCGCCCTTGGTCTGATGACTGGATTCTGGTCCTGTTTAGTGTACGCTGCACAGACTATTTCCTCACTCATTAGTTTCCCAATAGATACGTTAGGATGTGCAGTCATATAGTTTTGCCCTAACTGAGACATTGTGTCTATGTCCTTTGGCTTCCGTTCCTCAAAGAACGCCACTAAATTAGAATTGCATGCAGATACAACCTTGTCTCTTAACATTAGATCTACTAATTTATTAAAATCTTTCCCTATTTCTGCAAGCTCCATCCACTTATTAAATGTATTCTTTACTGTGTTAACAAAATCTGTGAAATCTTGATTTGTCTCTGGCCCTAACTGTCTAAACTTTGTTCTATATCCATGCTCAGTTAGTTGGAACTTTGTCAGCAAACGTTGACGTAAGATAGTGTAGTTGTTCCTTTCTTCTACAGGTAAATTGAACATGGTGTCTAGTGCCTTGCCCGTAAGAAGCTCCCCTAGTCTAATAGCATACTGGTCTTCGGGGATGCCTAACACTTTCGCACTTGCTTGAAATCTGTCCAAATAAGATTCAAGGTTGTCTCGGTCCGTAAAGTATGGCAGTTTTAATCTCTGTGACGACTGCGAAGGTCTTTTACTTTCCTCACTTTGACCTTTCGAAGATAGTTCTAGTTTTCTTAACTCGATTTCAGCTAGTTTTACTTGTGTCTCTTCCTGTAGACGCTTGTTTTCTATTTCAGCTAATTTTACTTGTGTCTCTTCCTCTTCCTGTAGACGCTTGGCTTCCATTTCAGCCTGTCTTTGTTCTCTCTCAGCTAACTTTTCTTCCTGTAGACGCTTTGCCTCGCGTTCATTATGCCTCTCCTCTCTTTCAATCTGTTTTTGTTCTTTCGCTTCTGCATACTCCTGTAACTCTTTACCTTTCAGGCCTATTCTTTCACCTGCTTCAATATAATCCATTAAAGTAGGCATCTTGTACTTGTGGACACGTTGCTGTGAATCAGCCAACTATAAATGTACAGACTCTGCTGTTAGTCTTTGTGTCACTTGCCTAAGTACACCCGCACTCACTGTGTACGTAAATCCGTAGTGCTACAATATCACTCTGTACTCACCCAGTCATTCTATTAGCACTAGGTAGTGATGGGGAAAGTATCACCTATACTCCCTTATATCTATATATCTATGACCAAAAGTTCATAAAGTCCCTGGAAATATTGTTAAACATACATATCAATACATATACAAACAAATGGATGATAATACTAAGTGATGACTATCCAACGCTAGACTTCACAAGCTGAGTACACGGAGACGATGATGACACAGAAATAAACCACAGTAACAACCACAAGCTTGTGTAGAGACACCACAGTGCGCGTAAAATAAAATATAAATTGACCAAGACCACTAGACAGCAAGAAATGACGAAAGATCACAATAAAAACATATATCCGAACACAACAAATATTATATGTAAATATAACGAAAAGAAAGAGAGAAAGAAAAAGAATATATACTGAAAATATACACAGATCTGACGTCAGACAACTCGGCTCTAGATATTGGTTAAGACTATTTCAATGCCCCTGCACGATACGTCAACCTCATTAACGTTTTTTCTTACAAAAATATCGTAAGCACCAGAAAGACAAATAAATTATTGTGCTGTATCCCGACTCTCGAGAAACACCCAACAAATCCCCTACTCTTGACAAACACTGGACCACATACAAATAATTGCGTAACACCCGACAACAATAAATATGACGATGGGAGCAAAACAATAAAAAATAATAATGTGTAACTGGTTGGCCGACAAATATGGGCCTATTAATCCGTCGCCAAAAGTTCTTTTTATTCAGTCACCAAAGTTTTTGTTCGTTTTAATAGTTATTCTCCCTCGGCTGGAAATGTCTACGACGCTGGATTTTCAAAGCGACTGTTGTTTTGTTGAATGGTTCCTGAATTCACGTGGTTGATTCAAAAAGTTTCCAACTGTCGACAAAAGTTGAAGATGATAGTGATATCCACCCTGTTTCTGTCTTGACACAGTCCGTAACGTTATGTACTTTCTCTGTACGTGGTAATAATCCAAAGTGTTCTTTTCGATTTGTTGTTACTCTCGTTGCGGAGATGGCGCTTCGCTGTATCATTAATGTTATGGATTTTCGTTATCCGACAAGATTCACCAAAAAGAAAAGAAGAATGGCAGCCAATGTTCAGCGCTTTAAATTTGGATATATATATCCTTATTGGCAAAGAAATGCGACAATGGTTGCGATGACGATAAGTTAAAACTGTTTGCTCATAACAGAATAATGATGACAAAGGCTTGAACAAAGACGAACAATCAAGTTCTGGTTTCACCACAAAACGCCTTGTTTTGTTCATTCACAATGAGTCAGCTTGACCACCATAGGTCGTGGAAATTCCCGAGTATCTTTCCTCCTTGCACCCCCAACTCACAATGTCATCTCAATTTCTCTTTATCACCCTCAGTGAAAAATTCCTCCGTAAGACAGTTTTCACACACACTTGACCGCCCCACCCGGCTGCGGTATTAACTTCGTGGAAAATCACACTTTCCACTGCTGCCCTAGCACGGCTGTGGTGGGGGTTAACGTAACTTTCCCCTCGTACCTGGACGCTGGTGTACCCACCCGTCCTCTTTACTGCGTCGAATAATCTTGACCAGTCAACTTGCAACAACACAGTGCGCTTGCCTCCAGCACACACACACACCTGTCCTCGCCACTCTGATTCAACACTCGTCTTTAATTTCCGCACTGCTGCCTGGTATCAAATTTACCTGTCATCGTAATGGACTCTCCCGGTTAGTCCTGTCCTGCGTTAATTCTTGTCGTCCCCGCCTCGTCTGTTTATGCGTGCTGACCAGCCGTTAATTTACCTGTAGTGGACTTGGACGTGAAACTGACTGCTCGCCTGTGACCTCCGCCGCGCATTTTCCCCGCGCGCTGACAGTTTTTCTTGGATGTGGCGTCTTATACACACCAAAGAGTTGCTGTTAATTTCTTGACGCAGTACTGTCTAAATTGATGGCACGAAATCACCGATAATAACTCCTCTCTTTCAGCGAAGAGCCCATGAACATCTCAGAATGACAAACACTCTCTTATAATGTTCTTAATTGGACGTAGCCCCCAGATGTCACACGTTTCTCTTGATGATAATGATATCACGAAGTTCTCACGATTGATACTGTTCATGATATTGATGATAAGTTTGGTGTGATGGTCGTTGTCTAGGTAACGATGTTCATGGTGTGTCAATGGAGATATCTGTCTTGCAATGTAACTCACCCCCGCAGTGCATATTCACCAGGCATTCAACAAGATTCCGTTGGCGCACATAATCCTTTATTACAAAAATAAGACGGACAAACGGAACAGGTTTATACATCCAGAAACATAACGTAATCCATAGAATATGAATATCCTCCTCACTATTTAACCAGCACACATCAATGCCTTCTCACGGCTGGCCTCTAATCTCAATCCACAAGACAGGTAATCCAGCTACAATCCTCGGCTGGAGCTCACACAATACAACCCACACATTGGGTTGGAGCCACTGCTCAACTATAGAACCCACTCTGGGGTTTGGCCTACACTCAATACAGAACCCACTCTGGGTTCAGGCCTGTCTTCACAACTCGAAGAACAACACAACACCGGAGCTCTCTCTTAAACGACCGACCCGCAGTCGTCTCTTCTCTCCCTGCCCCTACCGATCAGCTCGGCATCTACACATCAACTCCCCCTGCAGTCCCTTGGACTTCACCCAACACAGTCTTTCGCCCCCATCCCCTGGGGTCCACACTCACCCTTCCCATTATTTTCTAAGGACTGGCTGTTTACTCATAGCAAGGTCAGTCACTTTACTGTCTCCCACTCTCATTTCCATTCTTCCTCCTGCCCGGTCACTCAACTCAATGTCAGTGACCCAGGCTTATGTCAAGCCTTTCGTTCAGAAAGAGTTATTAAACTACTGAGGGATAATATAGAGACATATTCTCTTTGTGAATATTAAGTTGCTTGAAGAGGTTCTTATGGATATGAGTGTTAGTAAAATAGGAGTAGAGTTATATGAAGATATAAGGTGGGGGAAGACTGTGAATGGCAGCATATAAGCGGGGATATATATAGTTGGACAAAGAAGCAGATCATGGGATGATGGGGGCAAGATATAGGAGCTGTGAAAAACCAGCGTTAATTATATTAAAAATGTTCATAGAATATGAACATGGCTCTTGGTTAAAGATGAGATAACGAAATATAGACAAGATTGGGATGGCAATATAAATGTGAATATATAAGTGTTGTGAAAACTTATGTCAAATTGATTTATAGAGAACAAAGATCTATTTCATAAGATGTATTTTAAAAAAAAATTATTTTACAAAAATTTTTTTTTATTGGCAAGGAGGTAAATGTGAGTGTGTTGACTATTCATTACTGTATTAAATGTGTCATGTTGACTATTCATTCTTTATACTTCTTACTCGGTGCGCACCGCTTCTTTACTTTTTAACTACATTGTTTCTGTCCATCCTGTGTTGTGGAAGAGTGAGGAATTTTATAATGTCAAAGGTACGATAACGATTATACGAGCTATTCTTATGATATGTATATTTTCTACAGGAACTATGAGGAGCAAGAACGACCCAAAAATATAAAATGTATAGTGGATGACTATATAGCAGGGGAAAGAGTTAAAGAATAGAATATTTACTTAAGTTGGAGTTGGTTTGGGGAAGATTAGAGGAAACTGTGAGAGGTAAGGAAAAAGGGGAAAGAGTAAGGGGATTAGGAGTAAAGACTTTTTCCTTTACAAAGAAAAAAGTCTTTAGTAAACATAGGGAGGTTGTAACAGAAGTAGAGTATTAGTATTAGGTGGGAAAAGGCTACAGCACGATTGAGCATCGGGAGAGAATGGGAGGAGAGATGCTCAAGTCGTGACGTAGTTTGTTGTCAAGTTTAGTTTACATCTAGAGCAAGAACTGAGTGGACGCCATATTATGTCCAGATGTCATCTATAAGAAATAAACACCTTTGTAACAAACTCATTCGGCTCTGTTATAAAACAAAGAAGTGTATGAATAAAATAATAAAATATTACTAGGAGGTACCATCACGGACTAGGCAAGACCGATCGTTCTTAAATTCCGGTGTGGTGATGCCGAGGTAGCAGGGTTAATCCTACCCGGTCAGTTTGACTAAATGTGACTTCTGTCCTTGAAAACCAAAAAAAAAGCTTGTGTAGAGACATCCACAGTGCGCGTAAAATAAAATATAAATTGACCAGACCACTAGACAGCAGAAATGACGAAAGATCACAATAAAAACATATATCCGAACACAACAAATATTATATGTAAATATAACGAAAAGAAAGAGAGAAAGAAAAAGAATATATACTGAAAATATACACAGATCTGACGTCAGACAACTCGGCTCTAGATATTGGTTAAGACTATTTCAATGCCCCTGCACGATACGTCAACTCATTAACGTTTTTCTTACAAAAATATCGTAAGCACCAGAAAGACAAATAAATTATTGTGCTGTATCCCGACTCTCGAGAAACACCCCAACAAATCCCCTACTCTTGACAAACACTGGACCACATACAAATAATTGCGTAACACCCGACAACAATAAATATGACGATGGGAGCAAAACAATAAAAAATAATAATGTGTAACTGGTTGGCCGACAAATATGGGCCTATTAATCCGTCGCCAAAAGTTCTTTTTATTCAGTCACCAAAGTTTTTGTTCGTTTTAATAGTTATTCTCCCTCGGCTGGAAATGTCTACGACGCTGGATTTCAAAGCGACTTGTTGTTTTGTTGAATGGTTCCTGAATTCACGTGGTGATCAAAAGTTCCAACTGTCGACAAAAGTTGAAGATGATAGTGATATCCACCCTGTTCTGTCTTGACACAGTCCGTAACGTTATTGTACTTTCTCTGTACGTGGTAATAATCCAAAGTGTTCTTTCGATTTGTTGTTACTCTCGTTGCGGAGATGGCGCTTCGCTGTATCATTAATGTTATGGATTTTCGTTATCCGACAAGATTCACCAAAAAGAAAAGAAGAATGGCAGCCAATGTTCAGCGCTTTAAATTTGGATATATATATCCTTATTGGCAAAGAAATGCGACAATGGTTGCGATGACGATAAGTTAAAACTGTTTGCTCATAACAGAATAATGATGACAAAGGCTTGAACAAAGACGAACAATCAAGTCTGGTTCACACAAAACGCCTTGTTTTGTTCATTCACAATGAGTCAGCTTGACCACCATAGGTCGTGGAAATTCCGAGTATCTTTCCTCCTTGCACCCCCAACTCACAATGTCATCTCAATTTCTCTTTATCACCCTCAGTGAAAAATTCCTCCGTAAGACAGTTTTCACACACACTTGACCGCCCCACCCGGCTGCGGTATTAAACTTCGTGGAAAATCACACTTTCCACTGCTGCCCTAGCACGGCTGTGGTGGGGGTTAACGTAACTTTCCCCTCGTACCTGGACGCTGGTGTACCCACCCGTCCTCTTTACTGCGTCGAATAATCTTGACCAGTCAACTTGCAACAACACAGTGCGCTTGCCTCCAGCACACACACACACCTGTCCTCGCCACTCTGGATTCAACACTCGTCTTTAATTTCCGCACTGCTGCCTGGTATCAAATTTACCTGTCATCGTAATGGACTCTCCCGGTTAGTCTGTCCTGCGTTAATTCTTGTCGTCCCCGCCTCGTCTGTTTATTGCGTGCTGACCGCCGTTAATTTACCTGTAGTGGACTTGACGTGAACTGACTGCTCGCCTGTGACCTCCGCCGCGCATTTTCCCGCGCGCTGACAGTTTTTCTTGGATGTGGCGTCTTATACACACCAAAGAGTTGCTGTTAATTTCTTGACGCAGTACTGTCTAAATTGATGGCACGAAGTCACCGATAATAACTCCTCTCTTTCAGCGAAGAGCCCATGAACATCTCAGAATGACAACACTCTCTATAATGTTCTTAATTGGACGTAGCCCCCAGATGTCACACGTTTCTCTTGATGATAATGATATCACGAAGTTCTCACGATGATACTGTTCATGATATTGATGATAAGTTTTGTGTGATGGTCGTTGTCTAGGTAACGATGTTCATGGTGTGTCAATGGAGATATCTGTCTTGCAATGTAACTCACCCCCGCAGTGCATATTCACCAGGCATTCAACAAGATTCCGTTGGCGCACATAATCCTTTATTACAAAAATAAGACGGACAAACGGAACAGGTTTATACATCCAGAAACATAACGTAATCCATAGAATATGAATATCCTCCTCACTATTTAACCAGCACACATCAATGCCTTCTCACGGCTGGCCTCTAATCTCAATCCACAAGACAGGTAATCCAGCTACAATCCTCGGCTGGAGCTCACACAATACAACCCACACATTGGGTTGGAGCCACTGCTCAACTATAGAACCCACTCTGGGGTTTGGCCTACACTCAATACAGAACCCACTCTGGGTTCAGGCCTGTCTTCACAACTCGAAGAACAACACAACACCGGAGCTCTCTCTTAAACGACCCGACCCGCAGTCCGTCTCTTCTCTCCCTGCCCCTACCGATCAGCTCGGCATCTACACATCAACTCCCCTGCAGTCCCTTGACTTCACACAACACAGTCTTTCGCCCCATCCCCTGGGGTCCACACTCACCCTTCCCATTATTTCTAAGGACTGGCTGTTTACTCATAGCCAGGTCAGTCACTTTACTGTCTCCCACTCTCATTTCCATTCTTCCTCCTGCCCGGTCACTCAACTCAATGTCAGTGACCCAGGCTTATGTCAAGGCCTTTCGTTCAGAAAAGAGTTATTAAAACTACTGAGGGATAATATAGAGACATATTCTCTTTGTGAATATTAAGTTGCTTGAAGAGGTTCTTATGGATATGAAGTGTTAGTAAAATAGGAGTAGAGTTATATGAAGATATAAGGTTGGGGGAAGACTGTGAATGGCAGCATATAAGCGGGGATATATATAGTTGGACAAAGAAGCAGATCATGGGATGTATGGGGGCAAGATATAGGAGCTGTGAAAAACCAGCGTTAATTATATTAAAAATGTTCATAGAATATGAACATGGGCTCTTGGTTAAAGATGAGATAACGAAATATAGACAAGATTGTGGATGGCAATATAAATGTTGAATATATAAGTGTTGTGAAAACTTATGTCAAATTGATTTATAGAGAACAAAGATCTATTTCATAAGATGTATTTTAAAAAAAAATTATTTTACAAAAATTTTTTTTTATTGGCAAGGGAGGTAAATGTGAGTGTGTTGACTATTCATTACTGTATGTAAATGTGGTCATGTTGACTATTCATTCTTTATACTTCTTACTCGGTGCGCACCGCTTCTTTACTTTTTCTAACTACATTGTTTCTGTCCATCCTGTGTTGTGGAAGAGTGAGGAATTTTATAATGTCAAAGGTACGATAACGATTATACGAGCTATTCTTATGATATGTATATTTTCTACAGGAACTATGAGGAGCCAAGAACGACCCAAAAATATATAAATGTATAGTGGATGACTATATAGCAGGGGAAAGAGTTAAAGAATAGAATATTTACTTAAGTTGGAGTTGGTTTGGGGAAGATTAGAGGAACTGTGAGAGGTAAGGAAAAAGAGGGAATAGAGTAAGGGGATTAGGAGTAAAGACTTTTTCCTTTACAAGAAAAATTCTTTAGTAAACATAGGGAGGTGTAACAGAAGTAGAGTATTAGTATTAGGTGGGAAAAGGCTACAGCACGATTGAGCATCGGGAGAGAATGGGAGGAGATATGCTCAAGTCGTGACGTAGTTTGTTGTCAAGTTTAGTTTACATCTAGAGCAAGAACTGAGTGGACGCCATATTATGTCCAGATGTCATCTATAAGAAATAAACACCCTTTGTAACAAACTCATTCGGCTCTGTTATAAAACAAAGAAGTGTATGAATAAAATAATAAAATATTACTAGGAGGTTACCATCACGGACTAGGCAAGACCGATCGTTCTTAAACTTCCGGTGTGGTGATGCCGAGGTAGCAGGTTTAATCCCTACCCCGGTCAGTTTGACTAAAATGTTGACTTCTTGTCCTTGACTTGGGGACGTAAATCACAAGAACCTCAGAAGTCGGACTGGGTTCACTTGATGGCAAGGGACACTGGTAACAGGGAAAGCTAACCCACACGCAAAAATCAGTCCTGTGCACTATATTTTATAACTAGAAGCATGCGTTTAGACTACTTTTGAGTTCAAAGCGCGAAAACGCTAAAAAGAATACGTTTCAATGAGTAATTCATTCCGTGTTACTGGTCTTCTTCGGAGTGTGATTCGATTTCTACATGATCCTCACAAATATTTATGCTTCTATTGTTACTTTATCCATGCACTATAAAACATTAGAGGCAAAAACACACCGCCCTGAGCTTCTATACCTGCTTCAAATGCATTGTGTGTGTGTGTCCATCCGCTGTTCTTATCCCGTACCCATTTACACTATTTACATTCCATTTCAAAATGTTTTTCTCAAAGCGTACACGAATCCATTGGAAGCGATTACAATCAGCTCCAACAGCGATGGATCGAAGCGCTTGTTGTTTGCCCCTGACTCAGGGAGTAGGAGGGGATTTCCCCACCTACAACCACTGACCCTTCACCCCATGACATCATTCTCGTTTACGCACGCGCAGTCCGTGTCTCCCACTCAAAACACTTAATCGGGTTAGTAGATTTTCACACTTGTGTAGAATCTGTGCCGCCTGCCTACATTTCTAAGTAGGAAAAAGATGGAACTGGAAGAATCTTGCGCGAATGCTCCACGACGATACAGGACAGAGGGTTTTAGAGTATATGAGGTAATAGTGAGAAACATGGGGTTACCACCATAAACCCAATAGCAACGTAGACGAGAACAAAACTTTTACCATATACCCTATACAATTTGTTTTCTTCACCTACCTACCTACCTACCTACCTACCTACCTACCTACCTACCTGTCGCGAAACCACTGTCGTTAACGATAAGATGATAAACTAACAGAGAAGCAGTCTGTATTCACAGCTGCAATTGTTTGTTACTAGTGGAGAAAAACTCAAGTCGGATCAAAGTAAACTACAGTTTTTGAGAGTTCCCTAGGAACGAGAAATTTGTCGGCATTGTTTGATGTAGTCGTTGAGAGAAAAAGCCTGTTGTATTCGGAGTAGAAAAGGGAATAACTATGCTTGTGAGGTTGGAGACAACATTGTCTGGGGGAAGGAAATTCGGCTAGATCTTAGAAGTGGAGAAATGAATTTCTATAGATCACAGGCGAGAGGGACTTTTGATGTACGGGAAAATAGTCCCGACAGGGAGGCAACCTGGTGTTTACATCGAATGACGTCACAAGGACAAATCCCCGATTGTATGCAAAACAGAATTTGTTACCGTTAGTTTGCACAAGAGAGTTGGCCTAGGTGGAAGTGTTTCGACTCGCTCTGTTTTAGTTTAGAAAAGAATCTAGAATGTTCGATATCAAGTAACGTTGAGGAACATGTGTCTTTTATGGCAAGCATAGATTCGATGTAGGATAGAGCTGAGTGTTTATAAGGTATTTACAACAAATCGTTTAGATGTAAATAATGTAGAATAATCTAGTGTTTAATAGAACTAGAGCTTGAACATAGTGTTGTTGAGTTGTGGTTAGGTATTCAAGGAGTGTCGGCGACAGTGGGCAGTCGCATTGTTAAAATTAACTAGTGTGAGACGTCAATTAGCTCAGCTGGTTGGAAATAGTGAAGTGGGATGATATTTAGAAGGATTGAGGGGGGGGGGGATAGGGGAATTGTCCAATAGTGGGATCTTCCAGTGGGGATCTACTGGGGTTCTACCCTTTACATTTTGGTCTTT
>JACEFZ010022423.1:50000-227500 GCA_014155875.1 Cepaea nemoralis
GCTATTAGTGCTTGGTCGTCCGCAAACAGGAGTTCTCTAATGGTTAGATCTGCAGATGGTTCTTCTTCTGTGTTCTCGTCATACAGTATTCTTGCTGTCTCTGCTTGGCTGGTTTCTTTACATATGTTGTCTATATATGTTATGAACAAGAGAGGGGACAGGACACAACCTTGTCGTACTCCAGATCTTATGGTAATCGTTTATGACCGCTGTAATTAAAGCGATCGCGCTTGAGCTTCCAGTGCACTGATGGCGAGGAAAGGGAATAGTTTCCAGAAATGTCCTAGTACTATGAAATCTCATTTTGCCTTGTGTATTCTTATGTTGATATCTCCACCCGTTTCCCCCTTATGTATACAATGCTTCTCAAATAGGCGAAGTGAGTTTTCCTCCAGGTCCACACGGCCCAAGATGGATACCCGTAAATATTCTGGGAAATAAAGGCGGCAGGCATGATACCGACCACATCAGCTTCGAGTGCCAAAAGGTATATACAAGTCTGCGATGACGTCATGTATCAAATAACTTCAAAGCCGCTGGAGTAAGAATTGACACGGCCAGATATGAGAGGCAGGCACATCGAAGGAACTAGGGGGCCTCGTCAATCAACACAGAAACTAGCACTATTAGCCGTCGGACGCTGATGCAGATGTTGGGAAAGGGGGGCGGAGGGAGGATCTGAGAACCTATGGACTTGTCCGGGGTGCAAGGATGATACTCTAAACGATAACAAGATAACAAGAGAAGAACACGCGACCCCCTTTTTACAATAGCAAAATATATTAGAGAGGGGAAGCAGTGTTCTGTAACACACCATCCTCGTTACGATTACATTTCGGTAAAGGGTCGCGTGAAAAGCTTTATTCCCGTAGATACAAGAACTTTACAGAACTCAGACGACCTGAACGTCGACGTACCGGACTCCATCTATCAGACACGTCTTCCAACCAACCAACAACCAACCAACCAACCAACCAACCAACCAACCAACCAACCAACAAACAAACCAACCAACCAACCAGCCAACCAGCCAGCCAGCCAATCAGCCAACCAACCAACTAATCAGCCAACTAACCAACCAACCAACCTACCTATAAACCAACCAATCAACTAAACAACCAACCAACCAACCAACCAACCAACCAGCCAATCAGCCAACCAACCAACTAATCAGCCAACTAACCAACCAACCAACCTACCTATAAACCAACCAACCAACTAAACAACCAATCAACCAACCAGCCAACCAGCCATTCAACCAACCAACCAACCAGCCAACTAACCAGCCAGCCAGCCAGCCAGCCAACCAACCAACTAACCAGCTAGCCAGCCAGCCAACCAACAATCCAACCAACTAACCAGCCAGCCAGACAACCAACCAACCAACCAACCAACTAACTAGCTAGCCAGCCAGCCAACCAACAATCCAACCAACTAACCAGCCAGCCAGACAACCAACCAACCAACCAAACAAACAACCAACCAACCAACCAACCAACTAACCAGCCAGTCAGCCTGCCAGCCAACCAACCAACTAACCAGCTAGCCAGCCAGCCAACCAACAATCCAACCAACTAACCAAACAACCAACCAACCAACCAACCTACCAACTAGCCAACTAACCAACCAACCAACCAGCCAGCCAGCCAACCAACCAACTAATCAGCCAACCAACGAACTAGCCAACCAATCAACTAACCAGCCAGCCAACCAACCAACCAATCAACCAACCAACCAAGCAACTAACCAACCAACCAACCAACTAACCAGCCAACCAACCAACCAACCAACCAACCAACCGTATTTTGGACAGTTTGGAATATGCCATCTGCTGTCTGCGGCACCAATCCCCATTTTTCAAGTGGCTACTTCTCCAGTCTTGAATTTTGTATACATGTGGTTATATGATCTATTGTGTCCTGTTTTGAGTCGCAGAATAATGACGTGTTCTGGTCTGTCCATCACATGGTAATCGTCTTGATTAGGTTGTGGTGGCTTTTTGATTCATTTGATCATTCTTTTATTTTGGTGGTGTGTCAAAGGCAATTAGGTTGTTCTTCTGTTGCTCCTTCTTTAGTTAGTCGGTCAGATCTCTCGTTTCCAGATACTATACAGTGAGATGGTATCTACTGCCTAGTCCAGAAAGTAATGTCCGTAGTACTGGCAATTTCCAAGACTAGAGCGCCCCAAGTACTGGTTTTGCATTTGCCAAAAGCACCATATCAGACTTTAGCCGACACACAAAACACAATTTACGACAACAGTGAAATTATTCTGCGACCTAACCGAGGTCATGTCATTGTGTGGACTGTGAGGCGGCAACTCCGTAGATCATCATCGAAATCACCATGAGCGATGCCGATAAGCATGGGCGATAAATGCACGGATGTGCCCATGTATTTTCGTTATGATATAGGTCTCTTGGACAATGTGATGAAACGGGGTACGACAACGCTGGCGTGGCGACAAGTGTTCGTGGCATTGTTCTTGTCCCTATTTTGCCAAGTGGCCTAGCCATCAATTTTTTTATCTCTCTGCCTTCCCCCTTCTCTTATCCCATCAATATTTCCAATTGTCACATTGTTTTCCAGTTCATTTCTCATCATAACTGCCAAAATTCTGGAAATCAACCGCTAAGTATGTCACACAGAGACATAATTACGTTGATATTGTTCGTTAATTCAGTAGACGCAATATTGGATAAGGCAAGAGTATTAAAAAAAAAGTTAGTTGCATGTCCTTTACATGACATTGCAGACAACCCAAGTAATTTTGCTGTTGTGATCTCTTGGCAAGTTTAAGTTCAGTAGTTTGCCATTGCTTTCTGAACGACCGGCATCCATACCATTTCGTAAAAAAACCCAACGCAAAGCAGTCTGCTGTAAAATCGCGCGCAGCTGTAAGAGTATATAAGCAAGACAGAAAACTCACTGAAGGGTGCCACATTTCACCTTTCAAGGCATCCTCTTGGCCAAGCCACACTGGGGCAAGCACAAGAGGAGACTTATGATCGTCGGAAGTGTTTCCCAATGCGGTGACTTCTTTTTTCGGTATATTTATCTTTTTGACACTCTGGGGAGGCAGGCCTTCTTGAGTCACGACTGCTGGTAGTCTTTCTCCTGTTGGGTTTCGGTACCCGAAAAATCAGCTGGAAAAGAATTTGTTATATAGATACTATAGTCCCACTACTACACACGGAACTACGCATACCGCCTCAGTTGCCACCCTGCCCCCTACAACGCAGAAACAAAATATCCTCTGCCTACCTCCACGACGAACTGTCTTACTGCATATTTCTCTTGTTTCGGAATGAAAACCGTATCATTATATTTTACCACGATGAAATTGTACAGTTCCTTGATTCTTTATTCGCAAGGGACTGCAAGTTCAATTCTTGTTACGTGACAGGTTGACGTGGGTGGGCACAAAAATGTCCAACCATCTCTTAGATCAGTGGTTCTCAACCAGTGGGGAATTCCCCCCCCCCCCCCCCCCCCCCCCATCTCCAGGGGAAATTTAGGATTTCCAATGGGAAAGGGGGGGGGGGAGGAATTAAGATTATTTCAAGATCGCGTTAATACAAGAACCGATTACTTAATATTGTTTTTCCCTCCATACTTTACAGTTCTGTACTTCTCGCCCTTCTGAAATTCATTTTATAACGTAAGTAGACCCGCAAATCACGTTTTATGTAGACGTCTAGACTGGTTCTAGTACGTGTTATTAAATTTAGCTTCCGTTTTTACGTATACTGTGTAGGGGTGGGGGGATTTATAGGGAGGAAATACGTTATGTTCTGAACATATGGTAAAGGGGTTCCCCCGCCAAAAAGGCTTCAGAACCACTGTCTTGGACTATCTGATTTATGTCAGGTTACGTGTATCGGCCATGTAGGTCTCCGATTATGCCCCAAAATTTTGCCCTGTCCAGGTGGGTGGGAGGCTCGAGCATAATCGATCTTAGGTTCTGCCACACCATGGCAGTTTGTTGAGGTGTATTGGCCTTGTCCGAGGGCTACCTTGCAAATCTTCCCACATTCTTCTTTCTCCATTCGTTAGCTTGCATTCCGGACACTCATGCCTTACGCCTTTACTTTCCAAGACATTTCCTGGCTCTCATTTTAACTGGGTCAGTCTTAAAAAGTCGCACATGCCCCAAATCGAACATATCGGACCCGGCAAGCCGGTGTCTAGTCACCACGCTATGCGAGCGTCAGCACTACGCTCCCAACATAAACATTAACTTTATTCTCTTCTGCCTTGACCAATCTCAATTTCTCCTTTTTTCATCACATTGCCCCATAGACCTACGGTGTAACGGACAATAAACGGGCACACCCATGCAGTTAGCCAATCCGTTACAGTACCCCACAAGTCAGTGGGCATCGGATGGCGTTGCGTGATGTAAAACATCCACGGTTTCAAAACTCTATAGCAATGCCAGGAAAGATCGATACACAGAGTGATGCCTTGTATAAATTGCTAGACGGAATCACCGACAACACAATTCCGGGGGACGACAGGACGTTACTATGTTAAAAATAGAACAGCGAAATTGGAATCTTGGTAACGGTTAGTTACTTTCTTGCAGGATCTGTAGTGTGTGTTGAACATGGCTGGTAAAATATAAACGTGTATTTATCTAATAGCATGTCATACATATGGACATTGTTTAAATTAGATATTGATAATTTCGTCATTTAGACTTGGGGGGGGGGGGGGGGGGGGGGAATTTATCCATTAGTTTCGGAACTTGTGTCATTTTATTTAAGTACACTTAAAATTTTCCCCGACATACCAAGTCGAGCGTTCGAAATCAGTCGCAGGCGATTTAAAAGCAGATCTTTGCGTTGATTTCGAAGGAATGAGTTACATTCGTTCAGAAAGCAATAGTAACCTTGCCTAGTAAGTCACAAACAGTCAATTAGTCCTGGGGTTGATAGCAATACACTTCTTATTTATCTAATAGTATGCACTAAACATGCGTAAAGTTTATAGTAAATATTGACAATTTCGGCATTTAGACTTTGTGGAACGAAACCTATTGGTTAGCTTCGGAACTTGTGTCAATTTGTTTATGTACATTTCCCATTTCTCTGACATACCGAGTCGAAGGTTAGAAAGCATGCGATTTGGAAGCAGGTCTTTGAGTAGAATGTAGAAAGTATGAGCGTAGGCCGTTCAGAGAAAAAGTTAGCAAAGTACTGAACGTAAAATTGGCTAGTATATCACAATCACTGAATACATGTTTTTTTTGTTGATTTCAGTAAAAGACATGCAACTAACATTCATAATGGCTTTCAGAACGAAACATAGTTTAATCTCTGCGCCAGTAGTTTCTTAACAACACATTGCCTTAGGTAAACGTGTGTCTATATGTTAAAAAAAGGTAACAAAGATTGTTATTGGGTTTAATAAAAATTTTTTTAAAAGCACGAGTAAAATATATGGTCCACTTTAAAAAAAAAAAAAAAAAAACTTTTATAAAAGCCATAAGATTTTCTTGGCAATTTTACGTTAAGTAATTTGATATAATTAGGAAGAGATTGAAAGCAACAGAGATGTGGTTTCTGAGACAAATGTTGCGAATTCCTTGGACTTTGGTACCTGAAAGAGGCTAATTAAACTAGAACATTATATACAACAATAAGAAAGAGGCAAACAGCTTTTTTTGGTCAAGTGATGAGAAGGGAGGCTTTGGGAAACATAGTGATAACTGGAAAGATCGAGGGGAGAGGCAGAGGCAGACCAATAAAAATGATGCTGGATAGATTGAGACGGTGGCATGGAGGAATATCAACAGCGGAGTTGATCCAGAAAACCAAAGACCGAGATCTGTGGAGAGTCATGAACGCCTACGCCAGATGGCATGTCACTTGGTGATGATGATAAATTTGACATAGCTTTTTAATGTAAGTGAAGGCAATTGACCCGCGTGTGGAATGAACCCACTAAACAACCGACAGCGCACGGGAAGTTTAAGCGCAAGCTCGTTAAATGTTCCGGCCTCATTGACCTCTTCTGACTCATACAGTGTTATACAGGGTGCATTTTTAATGACTGTGCAGTGTTTGAAAATATTGCAGGTCCATGTTTTGTATGTACCTATTATGTTGCGTGAACTTTATAGCGGATGAATACATAATTGGACAGCCAATATTATCAAACACTACACAGTCATTAAAAATACACTCTATAGAAATAGCTGGGTAAAAGTTCTGCTGGTGATCGAGTGAGATGGCAAAACATGACCGCCCATGCTTACCGGCATGGCACATGATGGATGGATGGATATTACATAGTTGTACCCGAGTGGGAGGAAATGCAACCTAAAGACTAAATGTCACGACAGGGCAGACCAGGCCTTAAGTCTTGGTCGGCAACTAGTCTAGAATCGAAGCTCCGCTAGGCAGACAGAGAATTGCTTTGCTAATGCGGCAGCTTCTGCAGCATGCCGTGTTCCAGATGTATTGGTGTTACCTTTCATCTGGAGTAAACTATGTAGATCGAAAGAGGGATTATTATGCTGCATGGGCAACACATGGTCTCTAAATTCAGCTCAGGCTTTGTGCTATGTATAGTTATAACTCCATTCTACAAACGCAAGGCAAGACGGCAAGGCGGCAGTCATTACATAGTTGTGGGTTCAGGTGTATGGTACACCTGGGTAACGTTGACACCTTTTGTAAATAGAAAACAAACTCGCCAGTATAAAGCTGTTATTTGCAGTGAGAGAAGGGCTGTTACAGTGCTTATAGAACCGATACTGTTGCATGCATGTGAATCATGGACACTAGGCAGACAAACTGAGAAACATCTAATTAATAGCTGTGGATATGATATTGTTGACGAACATGCAACGAAAGACAGAAAAAAGAATTAGACAGCCCTATAAGAAACACATTTTTTTGTTGCGCTCGCTCGCTTTGAACTCAAGCGTATAGTCCATACACACTACTTCTAGTAGTGCTGGACTGAATTTTGGGTGTGGATTAGCTTTAAAAAATAGTCGCTTAAAAGTCGACAGGGTCGACTTCATTGCACCGGGTTTTTATCCCATATGGCTCAGTCTCTTTCCGCAGCGCGGAAAGCGTTGCACAAAGCACGAACTCCGTACTCTAGCGACGACCCACAGGAGTCTCCGAAAAATTTCACTCGTGAACCGAAGGACGCGGCCAGGAATCGAACCCACAACCTTCGGAGCCCGGGTCAAACGGCTTGACCACTTCGTCACAGAGACTACTTTAGCTTTACATATATAGCAATTTCCCTCGGCATCAGTCGAACCCACTCTGACATCAGAGGTATTTGTAATTTACGTCCCAAGTCAAGGATGACAGGTCAACATTTTAGTCCAACTGTCCGGTGTAGGGTCTGAACCCCTTACCTCGGCATCAGCACACCGGATGTTTAAGAAAACGCGTTCTTATCCATTCGATCATCCTGACCTACATAAGAAACACATGACAACCGTAAATTCATTAGAGAAATTAGACGTAGAATGTAACGATATTTTGGAAATGGTATAAGAAGTAATACATATGAAAACTAGGAAAAGACATAAATTTAGATACATGGATGGCTGGGCCATATGGCATAATCCAGGCAAGTTAAGTTAGTTGCATATCTTTTACAGGACGTCGCAGTCAACACCAGCATGTTTTGCTGTTGTGGCTTCTTGGCAAGTTTACGTTCAGCAGTTTGCCATTGCTTTTTGAACGACCGGCACTCATACCATTGTATAAAACCCAACACAAGGCGGTCTGCTACCAAATCGCCCATAGCTGTGTTTCGAACACGGTATCCGGAATTACGAATTACGCCCGTAACTCCTTCGCCACGGAGACGGCTATTCATTAAGGGTAATGTCAAAAACATGGCAAACTGTGATGCAGGTATAATGTAATAACGTTTCGTATTTCTTCTTCCTTTATTTCGCCCACCCCACATTGGGGTATAAACCCTCTATCAACCTACTCCAAGACCTCCCGTCCTTAGCTATTCCATCCCGCTCCGTTCATGTCCTCCTCATTTTATTTATTTCTATCTCAGCATCTCTTCTCCATGTGTCTTTAGTTTTTTTTATGCCTTCTTATATTTCTTTTGCCCCGTGGTTTCCATGCGAATCCCATCCTAGCTGTGACATTCTCAAGTTTTCTCAGTGTATGTCCTATCCAAAGCAGAGTCTGTTCTTCGCGTCTTGGTTCGCTGGTATTTGTCTAGTTCAGTGGTTCTCAACCTTTTTTGGCCCGTGCCCCCTTCACCATATTTTTAGGACGTCATTCCCCCCTCACCATATTTTTAGAACGTCATTCTCTCCCCCCTTCCCCCCCTTTGTATTTCCTCCCTAAAAATTTCCCCCTGTCCCTACTCAGTATACGTAATAATTGAAGCTAAATTTAATAGCAAATACTAAAACAAGTCTAGACATCTACATAAAATGTGATTTGCGGATCTACTTACGTTATAAAATGAATTTCAGAAGGGTGATACGTACAGAACCGTAAAGTATGAAGGGAAAAACAATATCAAGTAATCGGTTCTTGTATTAACACAATCTAGAAATAATCTTAATTCTTTCCCTGGAAACTATAAAATTCCCCCCTGGGGGGGGGGGGGGGGGATTCCCCACCGGTTGAGAACCACTGGTCTAGTTCTTTCCATGAGCTCTACATTTGTGATTCTGTCATAGCGTGTTACTCATTCTATTTTGCTGAGACACCAATTAATGCATGTTTGTATTTTATTTGTAATAGTTTTAGTCGTTCTCCTAGCTTCTTATCCATATAGTATTACAAATTTAGCGTTAGAATTGAATATTCTAAACCTGGTTAGTTAGTTTCATATCCTTTACACGACATAGCAGTCAACCACAACATTATTTTGGCTGTTCGTGAGTCCTGGGCAAGCTTACGTTCAGTAGTTTACAATTGCTTTCTGAACGACCGACACTCATACCATTTCATAATAAAACCAACGCAAGGCGGTCCACTGCCAAATCTCCCACAGCAGTTTGTTGAATGCGGTATACGGGATTACGAATTGCGTCTGTAACTCCTTTGCCACGGAGCAGGCTCATCCTAAGTTTAAAATCTTTTGACTCTCACAAATTTCCTTATGCTAGGACAGCTTCTTTAGCCTTCTGTAATCTTATTTTGTTATCTGTATCTGCTTCAGCATCTGTGCTGATAGATAGGTGTAAGATTCCGTCTCTTGAAGTACAGTTTCACCAAAGGAGATCGGGATATCATTCTCATTATCTTTGTCTACGTTGCTACCAGGATAGGTGTATGATTCCGTCCGTCTGCCTCGCATTCCGAAGGTTGTTTGATCGATTTATGGCTCCGTCTTTCGGTTCACGAGTGCATTTTTCTCGGAGACTCCTGGGAGTCGTCGCTGGAGCTACGGAGTTCGTGCTTTGTACAACGCTTTCGGCAGTCCTCCCTGCGGAAAGAGACTGCGCCATATGGGATAAAACCAGATGTAATGAAGTCGATCCTCTCGACTTTTAGGACTTTGTAAAAAGTCTCTTGAAGTATAATTTCATCAAAGGAGATGGAGTTATCATTCTCATTATCTTTGTCTATGTTGCTATCTAGATAGGTGTATGATTCCGTCTCTTGAAGTGAGGTTTAACCAAAGAAAACAGAGTTATCATTTACTTGATTTATTCTCATTATCTTTGCCTTTTTCCTATGCATTTTAAACCTGCTTGTTGTAGCCAGTGTGTTTAGTGCATCTTGCTCTGGTTTCGTGTGTGTGACAGAAGGGTAGTATCATCAGCGAAGTCCAGATCGTCGCGATGCTTTGTCAGATCCATCTATTGAATTGAGTTTCTAGCAGTGCCTGTTGTTTTCTTCATAATCCAGTCTTTAGTCTATAGTCAATTAAAATAGTTGAGGTGACAAAAGGATTCCAATTCTCACCCCTGTTCTTATTTTGAATGTCACTGTTAGCTTTCCCCTCATTGAGGACTCTACACCCCTTGTCCTTATTTCATTTTCTATGGGATCCCATTTTGCCTCATCAGTTTCCAAAGGAATTCCTAATCAGTGCCGTCAAAATCCGTGTCATAATTCATGTACCCGTCAAATGCCATGCTAATAAGCGGTCATGTTTCGCCAACTCACACGATCACCAGAGTCATGGATCAGTTCCGTGTTCTTGTCTCGACCATGCCACATGGCCAAGCCATCCAGATATTTACTTCGATGCCTTCCCCTTTTCATAGTACACACATCAAATGTAAAGTGATGATTTCAATCCAATGTTTTGCTCTAATACAGTGGTTCTCAACCTTTTTTTGGCCTGTGCATCCCTTCACCACATTTTCAGAACGTCATTCCCCCCTTTCGTATTTCCTCCCTATATACCCCCCCCCCTTTACACAATATACGTAAAAATGGAAGCTAAATTTAATAACACATATTAGAACAAGTCTAGACGTCTACATAAAACGTGATTTGCAGGTCTACTTACGTTATAAAATGAATTTCAGAAGGGCGAGAAGTACAGAACTGTAATGTATGGAGGGGGAAACAATATCAAGTAATCGGTTCTTGTATTAACACGATCTTGAAATTATCTAAATCCCCCCCCCCCCCCCCGGAAACCCTAAAATTCACCCTGGGGAGGTGGGGTGGGGTGGGGGGGGGAGGGGGTTCCCCACCGGTTGAGAACCACTGCTCTAATAGTTTGCGCAATGTGACTATCTGGTTAGTACAGAATCTTTTTTTTTTGTTGTGTGGAAAGCCTGCTTGTTCATCCCTTAGCATTTTGGCAATGACATCTTAATCTCTCCAGACTGATCCTGCTTAACGTTTCCCAGGAACTGACAGCAACATTATTCCCTCTATAATTTTCACACTCCTGTATGTCCCAATACTTGGGCAGCCTCCCTAGACATTCTTCTCCCCAGTCTGCTGGTATTTCTTCAGTTTCCCAGATTCGGCTAATCGTTCTAATTATTCCCATTTGAATTTATACCATCCTTCATTTCATCTGCTTTCCACCTTCCCTCCCTACACATTCTTCCGCAGGGCATTATGTTCTTTTTCTGCATTTTCATAGAATGAGCCCACGAGTGTTGTTCCTTTAACTTGTAATGTCGTCATGGGGGGGGGGGGGGGGGGGGGGGCGGTAGCATAGTGATTTGTGCGCTTGCTTGCCCAGACAGTGATCCTAGTTCAATTCTCACCAGAGGCCGAATTATTTTGTTTTCGCCCGTCATCATCATCATCATCATCATCATCATATGCATTGACGGACGGACAGACAGATAAACAAACAATTTAATTTCTTCTTGGCAGACATATTATTGTCAAATCCCAGACTATTTCTGTTCTATTTGTTTTCCTGTATCAGAATTGAAGGTCACCAACAAGTCCACAGTAAAAAAGGTCATGGCTAGCCCGAGTAAACCGTCCTGTGATCTGCTCCAGGCCATCAAACCCAAGAAGAGAAGGAATAGCGGAAGTGACGTCGAAAATAACGATGGTAGCCATGACGACTTGGAAGGAATCCGTGTTAAATTCTGGTCTGTCAGGCAGGTCTGTAATATAAATATGTTTGCTTGTTTGTTTGTCTGTTAGTTTCTTAAGACACAGAAAAACGCTCGTATCAGTGGATAAGAAACATATCAGGGATAGGCACAGAGATTATCATTGTCGTACGACAATAATACGACAATGTATTACGACAGAGGCGAACAGCGAGGAAGAAGCTGGCTTCTCATGGCCGAAGGTGCTAGCTAGGATATGTGTACGGGCACGATGCACCGGGTGCACGATGTTCTCCTCCCCGAGAGAGGTGTGGCTTGTGAGCAAGCACAACGCGTATTTGTGGACCAGTGGGAAAACAAATCGAACAGCAGTATAAATCCCCGGTTGGTGAAAGACACCCAGTCATGACCCGAGTGGGCCTGCCCCTCTAGAGAGGTAGGCCTAAAGGACTGAAACATTCGAGGAAGTGGAATCCGGCACTCCTCCGAATAACGGTCCCAAATTATTTATTGTAAAAAGTAACCCTTACAGGGCCGCCTCATTGGGAGATTATTTCCGTTCCGGGGCGATATGCTCATTCAGAAGCGATATGTACAGTTATTGAGTGTTTGGTGGACTGCTACACCGATCGATGGATGCAATAAATGTTTCTGGGTCCGGAGGGCCCTCACTGTCGTCGGAGTGTATACCTATATAAGTTATATGTTTAAATACGTACGTCAAGATATAGATATACACTCCGACGACAGTGAGGGCCCGGGCCCAGAAACATTTATTTCATCAATCGATCGGTGTAGCAGTCCACCAAACACTCAATAACTGTACGTAGTGAAAATGTACATTATTTATTGTACGTACGCATTTCCACATATAAATGTGAAATATTATTGGTACGTATTTCGATTTTCTCAGTTCTATATTTTAGTTCGTAGTGTTTAATATATTTATTATACCACTTAATGAGGCCCTGTAAGGGATATTTTTTACAATAAATAATTTGGGACAGGTATTCGGAGGAGTCCCGGGAATCCTTCTGACGATCATAAATCTCCTGTCGTGGTGACTCAGCGGCGGAGTTTGTAATCACTAGTTATTGTTGTTTTAATTAGTTAATTAATTAATTAACGGCAACAGAAAAGATGCAAACACAGTGTTGCTATTAACCCCATGTTAAGGTCATGTAAATATAACGTTTGGGTTCCTTTGCACATCAACTTTGACTCCTCGTTCAGAAAGCAAGGCAAACTACTGAAAGTAAACTTGCCTAGAAAAAAATATGTGATTGAGGGTTGATTGCAACTTCCTGCAAAAAAAGATGTGCAACAACAAGCAATAACTATTTTCCATTTTTCTCTATTTTTAGTGATCGCTAATGACTTCTGTCTATCCCTTTCAATTAATTACTCACTGTGGGCAAGGGGAGAGTGTGTTGTTCATAATCCTTTTATGCTGCATTGCAATTAATTAAGCAGATGGATAGCAGTTGCATAAAAAAATAACCAATCATTATGTGATGCTGGTAAAGCACAATGAGAATGTGTTAGCTAAAGAAACATACAGAAAAGGAGTCTCAGTGGCGAATTGGTGAAGCCGCCTACCTCGTGCTCCGAAGGTTGTGGGTTCGATTCCGGCCTATGACGTTTGGATCACGAGTGCAGATTTTCTCGGAGGACTCCAGGGGGTCGTCGCTGGATGTTAACTGATTAAATGCCAAACAGAAAGTAGACTTGGACCAAATACGGTACACAATCAAATGGACAAGCATTCTAATGTAAATTTGCCTTCACTGAGCATTGAAATTTGCCAAAGACACCACGAAATAAAACAAACAAGATAACTCCAGTATGGCCATATATCGTCAGTCTATCCAAATGAGAGGTCACATTTGGCAATGTATAAGGGACGTTCATTAGATATCCGTTCGTTCCGCACCGCGCGTAATTGCGTACGTTGAACATGATCATGTCATAGTCATGTGATAAGTATTGACCAATGAATAAAAGAGCAAGTGCTTATCGTCCCATGATGCATAGGTTCTGTTTCATGTTTTTTGTAATAAAGCCATTGGAACGGGTTTCAAATGAACACCCCTAATATTATACTTCGACACTGAATCAGTTAAGAAGTTTGTGCTTTATGCGAAGCTTTCGGCAGGCCATCCTGTGGAACGAACGAACTTTATTTTCAAAGGGTTACAAATTGGGCACGCAGGCCCATCTTACATTCTGTCCTTCCAATCACCCATCTTTCGTTCATCAAATGTGCATGTTACATTCACATATGAAAAAAAAAAACGCTGTCAAATTAATGTTGTAACATAAACAATGCATATAACCATGTTATGAGACAGGCATGCAGGCAGACACTCGTACATACGCACATTCATAAATACATGCTTACATATTACGGACGTTCATTTGAAACCCGTTCCAATGGCTTTATTACAACAGCATGAAAGAAACATTAACAGGTGTGGTAGAATTAAACAAAGCATTCATTTTTAATGAATTATGTACCATGAGTTGGTCAGAAGAAGTCGCCGTAGGCATTCAGACAAGCATCCCATTGCTTAGGTAGGCGACGAATGCCGTCGCAAAAAAAAAAAGATTGTGGTTGCTCACTGAACCAAGTGTTTACCGCGTTCATTACGTCTACATCTGTGTGAAATCGTTACCCCTTGAGAGCTTTTTTAGAGTTCCGAACAAATGAAAATCATATGGTTACAAGTCATGACTATAGGATGGATGTTGCAGAATTTTCCACTTCTTCCTTGCTAATGCTTTCTGCACAATCTTTGCGACATGCGGACGAGCATTATCATGCAACAAATCACACTGCGAGAAAGCATGCCGGGTCAGTTTATTCGTGATGGCTTTTTGCAGCTTGTCTAGTGTTTGCAAGTAGTGGGTAGAGTTTATGTTGACACCAGGTTCTTAAAAGTCGGCCAACAATAGCCCTTCATTTTCAAAAAATGCGCTCAGCATAACCTTACCAGCGGAAAACCTGTACTTGAATTTTTTGGCTTTTGGTGATCCATCATGCTACCATTGCATGCTCTCTCTTTTGCTGCTCAGCTTAAAGTGATGACAGCATGATTCATCGCCTGCCACTATGCGGAAGAGAAATTCGTCACCCTCCACGCTGTAACGCTGCAAGTGGTTCAAGCACCATCCCATGCTTTCCTCTTTTTGGTGGTCGGTCAACATCCGTGGTACCCACTGTGAACACACCTTCCGATATTGTAGTTTCTTACGAACGACCTTTTGAATTGTCCCATTTGACACATCAAATTCTTTCGCTAGCGAACGTATGCTATGACAACGGTTCATCTGTACTGCTGATTCAATTTTGGCGATGGTTTTTTTCTGTTGCAACAATATGGGCTTGACCCGGCTGTCGAAGACATGTCGTGAACTGACGTCCTTTCCGAAACATTCGTGCCCACATGTCACTGTTGTCTTCGACACACATTTGCAACCGTACGTTGCCTGCATTCTTCGATGAATGTCCACTGGTCGACATCCTTCAGATGAAAGAAAATGAATCACCGCTCTTTAAGCTTCTTTGGACAGATTTTGGATCAACCCGGCCATTTTCTCAACGGTCAGAAACAGAAACTATGCATCATGGGACGATAAGCACGTGCTCTTTTATTTATTGGTCAGTACTTATCACGCGCGGTGCGGCACGAACGGATTTCAAATAAACGCCCCTTATCCATACATAAACTAGCCACTTGTCGCTTAGTCTTGTTCTCAGCTGGTATAACAGAGTTATAGGAGTTGGGAGGCATTAAGATGCGCAACGGAAAGGTTTTGTTATGGAGCAGTGCACGGGCAAGCACCATAGTAAGAGGTAGCTATGGGGGGTTGTGGTGTGACGACAGAGTGGTCAGAGGGTTAGTAACCGCAGTAGTTGACCATCAGACCGGTCGCATGTTTGGGATACATCTGGAATGTTAGCGGGACTCTGTATTTTTATAAATCTCAATTGCTGTCAGCCAACTTGAATATACTGCTGTGCCTTCGTTTGATATGAGAACCTTCGTTTGATACGAGAACCCAATAAAAATGGACACCGAAGGTTATGGAGTTGATTTGTCTGTAATTCAAGATTAACGACTTTGCCTCCCCTACACTGTTATACTGGTCTACATAAACTCGTTGATTGTCGCTGTCTAGTTCTCAGCTGGATTACATAAACTAGCTACTTGTCGCATATCGTTGTTCTCAGCTGGTCTACATAAACTCACTGTTTTTAGTGCCATAGTTGTGAACTGGTATGTAAATTGTCCGCTTGTCGCTCAGTCTAATTCTCAGCTTGTCTACATAAACTCGTTGCTTGTCACTCAGTCTAGTTCTCAGCTTGTCTACATAAACTCGTTGCTTGTCACTCAGTCTAGTTCTCATCTTGTCTACATAAACTCGTTGCTTGTCACTCAGTTAGTTCTCATCTGGTCTAAATAAACTCGTTGCTTGTCACTCAGTCTAGTTCTCAGCTTGTCTACATAAACTCGTTGCTTGTCACTCAGTTAGTTCTCATCTGGTCTAAATAAACTAGCTGCTTGTCGCTCAATCTAGTTCTCAGCTTGTCTACATAAACTCGCTGCTTGTCACTCAGTCTAGTTCTCAGCTTATCTACATAAACTCGCTGCTTGTCGCTCAGTCTAGTTCTCAGCTTGTCTACATAAACTCGCTGCTTGTCGCTCAGTCTAGTTCTCAGCTTGTCTACACAAACTCGCTGCTTGTCGCTCAGTTTAGTTCTCAGCTTGTCTACACAAACTCGTTGCTTGTCGTTCAGTCTAGTTCTCAGCTTGTCTACACAAACTCGCTGCTTGTCGCTCAGTCTAGTTCTCAGCTTGTCTACATAAACTCGCTGCTTGTCGCTCAGTCTAGTTCTCAGCTTGTCTACATAAACTCGCTGCTTGTCGCTCAGTCTAGTTCTCAGCTTGTCTACATAAACTCGCTGCTTGTCGCTCAGTCTAGTTCTCAGCTTATCTACATAAACTCGCTGCTTGTCGCTCAGTCTAGTTCTCAGCTTGTCTACATAAACTCGCTGCTTGTCACTCAGTTTAGTTCTCAGCTTGTCTACACAAACTCGTTGCTTGTCGTGCAGTCTAGTTCTCAGCTTGCCTACACAAACTCGTTGCTTGTCGTGCAGTCTAGTTTACAGCTTGTCTACACAAACTCGTTGCTTGTCACTCAGTTAGTTCTAATCTGGTCTAAATAAACTGTTTGTTGTGCCATAGTTGCGAACTGGTATGTTAATTGTCTGCTTGTAACTCAAGTGTAGTTATCAGTTGGTCTAAAGCAAGGCTGGTCTGATGTAGTTGTACTGAAACTCCTGGGGATCGTCGCTGGAGCTGCGGAGTTCGTGCTTTGTGCGACGCTTTCTGCGGAAAGAGACCGAGTCATATGGAATAAATCCCTTTGCAATGAAGTCGCTTCTTGTTCTCGTGTCTTGTGAACCCTTTCTTTAAACGTTTATTATATATATATATATATATATATATATATATATATATATATATATATATATATATATACATATATATATATATATATATATATATATATATATATATATATATATATATATATATATAAACTTTTATCTAACAAATTAGTATAATTTCATTGAATATGTCACCAGAAAAAATCCAAACGATGCTTTCTCAGAGTCTCAGCTTCTCTAGCCAGCCTCATTTCAAAAAGTAAACGTAAAAGTGTAAGTATTCATTTCATTTCTTTTCATCCTTTATTAAAAGACACACTAAGACTAAAACAACTGAATAAATTATGGAGTGAGACAGATATAACTACAAAAATTAGATTTTTCAGAGCATGCATCTTTCCCATTGTAACATACGCTTATGATACCTGGACACTTACTAAACAAGCTGAACAGCGCATAAATGCTTTGGAATATAAATGTTATAGACGGGTTCTAAGGATATCTTGGATAAAGAAAAGAACAAATGCATCCATACTTCAAGAGCTGAATACTGAAGAAGATTGGCTATTATAGACGATAAAACAAAGAAAATTGAAATATTTTGGTCACTTGAAACGTCACGAAAGTTTGGAGAGAACAATAATAGAGGGGTATATGCCTGGGAAGAGAGGCCAAAGAGAAGATGGGTGCAGGATGCGGCGGATGATCTCCAGATGGGTGTATCGGACGCGGGACAGTCTTGCTTATGATCGAGAGATTTTCCGGAAGGTTGGTATGGGAGCGAGGTTCTGCAAAGGACATGCTACTGAATGAATGAAACACACACACGCGCACACGCGCGCACACACACACACAGACACACACATCTTACAGAAAAAAACTACTTGAGACAAAACTTCATGTCAATTAAACATTACCACAGCAGATGGAACATACTGAACACGTGACACACTTGCAATGCTTTGGCTTGATAATGAAAGGCAACAGAGATCGTTCAAGAGACGCCAGAAGAAAACTGTAATTGATAATGCAGAGGTTAAATAGTATTCAGAGCCGGTAACACAACAACGGTAAACCAAATACAGTAAAAAATTTTTAGCACATGCATATTTTCTATGACAATATAAACATGTGTGTTGTGGATCATTTGACAATTACTGAAGAAGAAAATCCGAATTTCAGTTTCCAAATGACAGAACAATGTTTAGAATACGTGGAGCAAACAGAACAATACCGATATTCTACAAACTGTACATAGAGGAACACTGGCTCACAATCAGCAGTGTCTCGAAAATTCAAAAAAAAAAAAAGAAAAAGAAAGAAAAGCTAATAATATAACGCAGAGTGGTTTTAACTGATTCTGTGCCAAACCAAAAGTGGGTTTGGATCAAACAAAATTGAATGACTTAAAATTTGTTAATATGGTAGCATACATGTTACATTATAAAGCAATGACATTTCAGCGATGTAGCCCATGGCTGACACGGGAAGTAGATTAAGACGATTAATAATCCCATGGCACTTAATGGGTTAAAACAGTGGTTCTCAACCTTTTTTGGCCCGTGCCCCCCTTCACAATATTTTCAGAACGTCATTCCCCTCTTTCGTATTTCCTCCCTAAAAATCCCCCCCCCGCCCCTACACAGTATACGTAATAATGGAAGCTAAATTTAATAGCACATGCTAAAACAAGTCTTGACGTCTATATAAAACGGTATTTGTGGTTCTACTTACGTTATAAAATGAATTTCAGAAGGGTGAGACGTACAGAATCGTAAAGAATGAAGGAAAAACAACATCAAGTAATCGGTTCTAGTATGAACGCGATCTTGAAATAATCTTAATTACCCCCTGGAAACCCTAAAATCCCCCCCCCCCCTGGGGGAATTCCCCACCGGTTGAGAACCACTGGGTTAAAAGAACAGCAATGGAAAGCATCGCTTCTGGGGGAAAAATCAGGTATTGACCGGAAAGGTTGAGCTCAGGACACCAAAGGTACCCTTGGTATGGGAATACATGAAACAGGGGGACTGGGAAAGGACCGAGAGTCCTCCTGGGAGCGACGTTCCGCGAAGGACCTGCTACATTATGATGATAAATAAAATAAAGTTGATATGATTTGATTTGATACATTATTAATATATGTATTATGTAATGTGTTGGTCATGTCTTAGACATGACTGAGCTACCGTATAATAGTAGACGGTGCTGCTTGTTTTCTGTTTGCGCGAATGATTGGGCGGCGCCTACCAAACCCTACACCCCACATTGTGCCAACGACTACGGGCGGAGGAGCGAAATTGGGAGGGTACTAAGTCTTAGTCCTGATGCGAGGAAACGAAACCTAAAGACTAAATGTCATGGCAGGGACAGACCAGACCCTAAGCCTTGGTAGGCAGCTGGTCTAGGATCGAAGTTCTGACAGGCGGAAAGTCAGAACATTGCTTTGCTGTTCCGGACCTTCTCCACCTGGTCTTGTTCCTGATGTATTTGTGTTACCTTTTCTCTGGAGTAAACTAGGCAGGCCAAGAGAGGGATCATACTGCATGGGCAAGCAATTGGTCTCTACAATTCAGCCCAATCTTTGCGCCAGGGAAAGGCTATTATGCTCTTTCTTTTAAGCACAATAATTATCGTCTGTGAAGACGGCAAGGTGCCAGTATCTAATGTGCCCTTTATATTATATGTTTAAATAAAATTAACCCTTTCTTATCTCTGATTCTTTATCGTTAGTCTCGATCGCATTCTTTCTTTCGTTGTTTTCCTTTTTTTACTTTTCTGTCTTTCTCCTGTAGCATGAGCAATGAATTAATATGTTTTGATTGGCACTTATAGCCAGAAACGGAAACACAGCATAGACCAGAGGATAAGTTAGACAATATACAAACTGCAAGATAAGGATACAGGGATGTGAACATACCGCTCCGCTGAATGAGGAAGTGTACCTCGATGTACAGCTAACTAGACTCCCTACAAAGGTAGTCATCATTAGCCAGGTCTAATATTACCAGAACCCACAACTATGGAATATGAACATAATTCATACCCATCCATCTATATAGGCACTGTTTAATCGTGTTTATATGTGTAAAACTGAATGTAGAAATCCGCACTAATTGGCTCTTCGATAGGAGAATAGGAAGTAAAAAATTTAACATGGACAGAGAAATATACGAATCAATCTTTGGCCATCAGTTTTGAATGTCAGGAAGACATAATAAATACTCATCCAACAAGTCACAAACTTATAGTTAATTAACCATTTTCATTCTCCGTGGAATAACCAGTTAGTTAATTGTACATCCTTTACAGGACGTCGCAGCCAACTCCAGCATTTTATGGCTGTGATTTCTTGGCAAGGTTACGTTCAGTAGTTTGCCATTGATTGTTGAACGACAGTGCCGGTCATACAATTTTATTAAAAACCAACACAAGGCGGTCTGTTGCCAAATCGCCAGCAACTGTCTTTCGAGCGCGGCATGTAGGATTACGAACAGCCTCCATAACCCCAACACCACAGAGCCTGTTGAAGATAAATACGCTATAATTCATCTTTACTTCAAACAAACCCTTTCAAATTAATATCCGAAACGTGGCCAGTCGGGTCATGATGCTATGAACACTACAACTATTGCGGCAGCTGTTGCTATTCTACACCTCCTACTTCTCCCTTTCCTCCTCCTCCTTCTTCTTCTCGTCCTCCAACTTCATCTTCTTTTAAACTCTGAACTGCACTACTAGATTTGTATCATTCTAGTTTGTTCATTGTTGTATTCTAACATAATCTTTCTCGCCTTCAGTTGTTACATGTTGCTGTAATCCCAACAGGGTAGGGACAGTTGTCAGACGTCCAGCTTATCTTTAAATAAAACCATCTCTGAATACATCCCGCCAAATCCGTCTCCAACGAAAAGAAGAACACAGTACACTTGGGTAGACACGTTTGCCAGTGATAAAGGCGGCTCATGTATTCCTGCGCTATCGCACACGGACATCAAACGACAGGAGGTAAGCAGTGCTGAAATCCTAACTGTCAAAGTATATCAATAGTTGGTGAGTGTGAAAAAGGACATCAAATTACCGGAGGTGAGTAGTGAAGACATTTTAACTGTCAAAGTATGTCCATAGTTGCTGAGTGTGAAAGAGGACATCAAACGACTGGAGGAAGAGTTGCAGAAATTCTGTCACGGATGTCAAAACTTGTTGAGCTGTGAAAGATGCCAAACATAATCTCACTGTTAACAAGGGTTCAGTCAGCATTCTGAGGAGTACTTCTTCGTATTTTGTCCAACTGCTTTTGTCGTGAAGCGTCGCTGAGCGGAGGTAAATACAATTATTAGTTTTTCGGTTGTCGTGTTGCTTATGCTAATGTCGTATTTGATTTCTTCAATGTCTATTTTACTCCATCTAGCTATCTCTTTCTGTGTTGTCTTCTCGCCTTGTATCTGGACGTTATAATGTTGAACGCTCTAGCCGCTGTTTGATCTTGTTCCATTCTAGCTAAATATCCGAACCATTTAATTCTTTGGTGTTCTATGAAGTCAGTAATAGTAATAGTAATAGTAATAGGTGTTATCTCTACATTAAACTAAACTATCTCTACACTTGTTCTTAGTTTCTCATTTGTCTCTCGATCTCTTCTTGTTTTTTTTTCAGCTGCGTATCTTATACATCTAATTTCACATGAAAAAAACATTGTACGTCTGTGTACTTCTTGAACTATCCTTGTCTGGCATGGGTAACAGCGTTGGGACGAATAAATCAGTTGTCAGCTGTGTGTGTGTGTGTGTGTGTGTGTGTGTGTGTGTGTGCGTGCGTGCGTGCGTGTGTGCGTGCATGTTGATATGTGGATGTTTTAGGATATTTGCTATTGTGACGTGTACACACTTTGTATATTCTTGGTTCCCCTGGCCATTGGGTTGGAATGAAAAAAAAAAACCGTGGATTGCACATTGCCAACCTAGGACTAATCCCAGTGTGTGATATGTGAATCATGACTTGGTTGTGCTATTATTAAATTTTGGGGTTATGTTATTATCAGGTTTGGGGGTTATATTATTATCAGGTTATTTTGGGGATTATGCTATTATCAGGTTTATGGGTTATGCTATTATCAGGTTTAAGGGTTACGCTATTATCAGGTTTCGGGGTTACGCTATTATCAGGTTAAGGGGTTGTGCTATAATCAATGCATGCCTTGTACACCTCAAGCGTTTTCCCCTTCATCCCCTGTTTCGCTGGATTATGTCTTGTTCTACTTGTAAGCTCCGCATTTAGTGACTCTATCATGCTATTTTAGACTGTCTATAACGACTCTATCATGCTATTTTAGATGGTCTATTCTGAGCAGAGCGGCACTGCGGCTTTGGAGCAATGGACACGCTTCTCAATTTCCCGACATAATGAACCGAGAATTCGAAATCGATTTGGAAGCAAGCCGTCTGGCGCTGATTTCGATGGTATGGGATTCGGTTGTTCAGAAAGCAATGACAAACTACTGAACATAAAACTTGCCCAGTAAGCCATAAACAGTCATAAAACATACTGGGGTTGATTGCTGCGTCCTGTAAGGGATCTGCTAGTAACTTTATTCTTAACAGACATTAGTTAATGAATGTCCGTAGTCTATTATTAGTTTTTAATATAGTCATTCTGCGTGCTTCTGATACAATCAACTTCTCTTCTGTAGGCCATATACGAGCTGTATAAGGGAGAACAAGATATGGTGGAAGATTTAACGACGGTGACAAAGGTAAGTTGTCTGTGTTAGGTCTTGGGTGTGCAATGTTTCATTTCTCAGTGTAGTGTTTTAAAGTGTCCATATAAGAGAATCATTCAGATTCCTGCTTCCTCAATTACCTACTTACCAATCTGCCTGTTTGTCTGCCTACATGTCTGTCTGTCTGATGTCTGCCTGCCTGCCTGCATGCCTGCCTGCCTGTCTGCCTACCTACCCGCCTGCTTATCTGCCTGCCTTTTTGCCTGCCTGCCTGTCACCGTGAGAAATGGAACAGAGATTGTAAAATTATTCTCCTCGAACAAAATTATTATTTTAGTGTTTGCGCGTAGGTTGGGGTTGCTCACATTATCGCACCGTCAGCCGGAGACGCTGGAACACATACTATACTCATACATCAATCAGGTTCCGTCTCCACAATGAAGGTATGCCTGCAGTGGATCTCCAACACTGTCTGTCTCTCGTCCTGACTGTATATTCTGTCAGATTGCTGTTCGTTCATCTCATGATGTTTTCTTTCTATTTGTATCGTTGTCACGCACTCAACTCAGTAGCAGTGCGACGGAACCATGCACGTCCAAGTCCAACATGTAGGAAAACGCGAATGCAAGCGGTAGCCACAAGCATAAACACTCCAGGCGCCTTAACCGTTCAAATGCCTATCCTCCATGTTGGTTACTGGCAGACAATGAATATTATTGAATGATCATTAAGGGTGTTATATTTGATTCCCCCTTGTGTCGTGTGACTACCTTCCAGTGGTAGAGTGATACGTGTTTCAATGACCACAAGAACTATGCCAACGGTAGCGCAGCTTCTGGTAGGGTCTCCACTAGGTCTGCACCCCCTTAGTGGGGTATTGGTGCATGGTAAGTCGGAGCTCTTTGGAATCTTGTGCACAGTGCAGAAGAACGGGGAATCTCCGTGGCGAAGTGGTCAAGCCGTCTGACTCGGGCTCCGAAGGTTGTGGGTTCGATTCCGGGCCTCGTCCTTCGGTTCATGAGTGCATTTATTCAGAGACTGCTGCGGTTCGTCACTGGAGCTATGGAGTTCGTGCTTTGTGCGACGCTTTCGGCAGTTCACTGCGGAAAGAGGCTGAGCTATATGGGATTTAAGAAAAAACACACACCGGTGCATGAAGTCGACCCTGTCGACTTTTAAGCGACATTTTAAGCTCAAGAACGGGTAGATCATCACGGCTTAGAGAGAATGGTGCTCACAGGGAGCGACCAGAGGATCTGGCCGACACCCAAAACCCCGAGGAAAGGCCAGACGGGCATATAATCAGAGTGCGACTGGTACCATTAGTATTGGAACTCTTCGCTGGCTGTTGCAGATGAGGACTAAGCATGCAAGGGGATGTCCTGAGTGCTGTGGTGTCAGTACTTGACTCAACTAAACTCTAGAATGGTCTCCCGTGTAGGACAGGCCAAGGGATAGGGACCGTACGAAAAAAAAAGTCTTAAAAGTCAAGAGGATAGACTTCATTGCACCGGGTTTTTTTCCCCATATGGCTCGGTATCTTTCCGAAGGGGTCGCATAAAGCACGAACACCGTAGCTCCAAAGATGACCCCCAGGAGTCTCCGAGAAAAATGCACTCGTTAGTCGAAAGAAGTAGCTCGGAATCAAATCTACAACCTTCGGAGCACGAAGCAGACGGCTTGACCACTTCACTACGGAGCCGGCCGAGCATATGAAGAAAGACACAAACCTACTGTCATACTGGTAGACTGGGAACAGTCACAGGGTAGGGAAAGGCCAGCACTAGAAAACCCTCCCCGAAGTCGGACGCACGGAGCCGCAAGGCTTGTCGAAACAGTGTTCCATTCCCTTGATGTCATAAATGATCCCCATGCGTGTGTTCGCTCGACTTGCCGGCCCAGTGGACATACGTTCAATCCTTACCGGAGCAGATTCGGATTTTTAAAATTGACCTAAGCTTCCAGGTCGACCCAGCCTAAAATTCGGGACATCCCCTTGCATGCTCAGCCTAAAAAAAAAATTACTATTGGTGTTTGAACTCTTCGCTGGCTGCTGAGGACGGGGACGGAGCGCTTATGGGAATGTCCCGAATGCTGTGATGTCGGTTCCTAAATCAATAAATCAATCAATCAATCAAACCAGCCTAAAATGGGTACCAAGGAAGATATTGGGAAGCTAGCACGGCCGGTGTACTACAGACCACGCCCCCATCGAGTGATGATTGGTCTGTAAAAATATGGGTCTAGCACCATATGACGCACCGACCAACCCCCCCCCCCCCCCCCCCCAGATGACGTCACTATAATGAAATCCGCTACACAGAAAAGTCAACTAACTGCCACAGAAGAAAAAGAAACTAAAACCGCGCTATGAACCACCACCATATTAACCAAGGCTTCAAAATCAGGTTGAACGAGGTGGAAACATTTGTTTTTCTCAACATAGCAGATCGGAAACGTATGTCCAATATACCCTGAAGTGTGTAAAAGGGTGCTTTACTTACTGCAAGTGTTCATTTCTCAGATGTACAGGGACTCGATGCTCACTCTGGGTTTACTGTCGCAAGCTGAAGCTGGCATACTATTTGGCAACATTGACTCGTTGATTCCATTACATCAAGGTCAGGCTCGACAAAACACTACTACTACTTCTGCTGCTGGTACTGCCACTACTATTACTGCTGTTGCTGCTGCAGTTGCTACTACTACTACTACTACTACTACTACTACTACTACTACTACTACTACTACTACTACTACTACTACTACTACTACTACTACTACTACTACTACTACTACTACCACTACTAGTACTACTTTACATTCTGCTTCCTCCTCTTATCCATCAATATGTTCCTCATCTACCTTTTCCTGTACCAACCATAATAATATGTTATCATCCTCTGTACTTCATTATGTTGAGTCTACTCTATTCTTCGGCGTCATTTTTCATCACATCTTTTTTCTCGTGGTGTCTTTAAAATGATTGAATATTCTGTTGATATTTATAAATTCGAATTCAGGCCATGTTTGTATCAGCTTCGTTAACGTCTGCAACCTTTACAATGAGCCTCCTATTTGTTCAACCTAGTCCAAGAACGTCTGGAACTTGTTCCACCGCCCTGAGATCTAAGGGACTAGGAATGGGAGAGAGGAGAGTATAACTTTATCAAGTTCCATTAAATAAAACAGTCACCATCACCGACTCTCAGTCAATACGCCAGAAGATTCAGTTTAGATATTTCTGGAATGAATGGTTGACACGCACTGAGAGTGGTTCTATTGCTTTGGTCATGATGGTGTACTTGGAAATGAAAGGACAGATCGGCTGGCCTCTGGGGGTTAACTGAGTTGAACAAGGGAGACACGTGACTGTCAATAAATGACCACGTATTGTACAGAAAACGTAAATTGATTATGCGTGTGACTAAAACTGGTGGAATCGGGGATTACATTTTACACTCGCTCATAGGTACCTTACTGTCTTGACAGATGATAGTTTTGATAGATGAAAATAGTCACTTGTTAAAGTTTGCAGAAGTCATAATGATTAATCTACATAGGCTAGTTTAGTGAAAACAGAAAGACATGTTAGTCAGTTTAAAATTAATGTGGTAGTTAATTGACATTACTGTGCGAACATGTGTATATTTCAGCTTGAAGGATTTATATAGTTATTTTACTTTACATTGTGTGAATTCTGCAGTATGTACCCGATGAGATGCAGCGAAATATGCCAGGCAATAAATCGTGCAATCTATTGTTTGTATCTTCGTTATTCAAGATAATAGTTTGTTAGACTGTGCTTCACAAAAGCAATAATAACTACAAGACATGGCGGTAGCGAGTATGACTGATCAGACCAATCTGAGCGGTAAATGTTTGTTCACAATGGATGCATGTGAACACACGGCCATTTCCATCATCACGCACCGTCCATCATCACCGTGGGGGAGGGCGCTCCGTGGCGAAGTGGTCAAACCGCCTGTTTCATACATTGATAGCCGTAGGTTTGTTTCAGGACACCGTCTTCGGCTCACGGGTGCGACTTGCTCCGAAACTTCTGGAGGTCGTCGCTGGAGCAACTATTTCGTGGGTTGTTTTTTTTTTGCGACGCTTTTGACAATGCGCTCTGCGGAAAGAGACTGAACCATATGGAATAAAACCCGTGGCAATGATGTCGAGCTTCTTGCCTTTAAGCCCCCCCCCCCCCCCGCTTTAAAAACATGTATCAACGTCATTTAGCCTGTTGTGTGTAGTGTGTAGATTAGTTTAGTCGACGGATCAACATCACGGTACACGTGTGTAACCCATAAGTGCTCCGTTCTACTCCTAACTCAAGCTTGAGTCCGGAGAATCTCAGCTCAGTGCACGAACTTCGTAGTACCGGCGAGGATCCTGAAATACTTATATCAGTGTGGGTGTGTGTGTGTGTGTGTGTGTGTGTGTGTGTGTGTGTGTGTGTGTGTGTGTGTGTGTGTGTGTGTGTGTGGAAAAATGTCGCCCTCAGCACACAGTCTCTCTTCACGGCCCTGTGCAAAGTCTCTCTTGACGGCTCCTCACACAGTATGTCTTCACGGCATTGTACAAAGTCTCTCTTCACGGCCCTCCATAAAATCCCCCTTCACGGGGCCCTACACAAAATCTCCTTCACGGTCCTACATAAAACCCCCCTTCACGGCCCTACATAAACCCCCCCCCCCCCCTTTCACGACCCTACATAAAATCCCCCTTCATGGGGCACTACACAAAATCTCCCTTCACGGTCCTACAAACCCCCCCCCCCCCCCCCCCTTTCACGACCCTACATAAAATCCCCCTTCATGGGGCCCTACACAAAATCTCCCTTCACGGCCCTACATAAAACCCCCCTTCACGGCCCTACATAAAACCTCCCTTCACTGCTCTACATAAAATCTCCCTTCACGGGGCCCTACACAAAGTCTCTCTTCACCGCCCTAGTCCAATTCACCCGCCTCATGCATTTTCAAGCCCAAAGTGTGTGCAGTATCCAATGTGCGGTGTCCAGGGTCCATCTTCCTGGAATCACGCCCCTCCATGGCTGTTCTCTCCAAATGACTTAACATTAGTGGGAATACGGTAATGCTGTAGAAATGTAAACAATACAACACAATGTAAAATAACATGAAGTCATGCACCGTTACAAAACACAGGAAAACAAAGGACCGTTGCGGCGACAAGTCTTTATCCAGCAAACAAATACACGAAACACAACATATAAACATATTCACAGACTGGGGATTCTGAGATAAGTATCACATGTTGTTTATTTTATAAGTTTTTTCTTTGGTTATTCTAATTCGGTTGTTATGTGTTTACTGCAGCCACTGTAGGGTCTTCCCCAGTTTGTGTATTGTGTTTTGAATATTTGTTGCTGATGAAAGTTAGTCGCTGCGACATCTTTTGTTTTCCATATTTTTTTCTGTAAAGCTGTATTACTATGTTTAAAAACAGCGATTAAAATTCAAGGTGATCAGCTTCATTGCACCTGAATTTTATCACATACGGCTAGGTCTCGTTCCGCATGGTTGCCTGTCGAAAACGTCGCATAGAACTCAAACTCAGTGGCCCCAGCGCGATCCCCAGGAGTCTCATAGAAAATTGCGCTCGTGAACCGAACGACATAGCCCGGAATGGAACTCACAACCTTCAGAGCAATCGGCGTAACCACATCACCGCTGAGATGCTTCTGTGTTACATCGTATTATCTTATATTGTTGCCAAAGACAGCCGATGCTCAACTTTTCCAAAGTTTATCGGTTTCAGAGACATAATACTGTTTATGAACAAGTCCCAGCAATGTTCAGATATACTAGAGCATCAGTATATCTTTTCTTCTTAGTTCACGATATATCAAAACTGAGAGGGAAGACCAGGAGAACTTTTAATCAGAGAGCGGTGGGAACGATTAGTAGTATGACTCTTCGCTGGCTGTTGAACGAGGGGACGGAGCACGTATTTGAATGTCCTGAGTGCAGTGATGTCGGTTCTTAACTCAACTCAACTCAATTCATGATATATTTTGCAGATTTATTGGCAAGGTTGCAACGCCAACGGAAGCCTGATGGAACGACACAGAATGTTGGCAAGCAACTCCACGAATGGGTATGTGACATTTTCTGCTTAGACGTTTCTGTTGTGTTCTGTGGTAGCTTTACAGTTATTAACACAATATATAGAATAGATAGAGACATTTAAATCAAGTTTCAAAAAGCAAATACGCTTATGCATCAACTATCTCCCATAATGAAACATCCATTTATACCTATGTCCGCAAAACAACAGATAATAAATAGCACATTCACGCCAACCCCTTTGCTGCCAATATCAACCTAGGTGATGATTTAAATCACATTTACGCAAAATCAACACCTGTGAGATGAAATGCTTAGAAGAGCTGCCAACTTAACTATCCAAGACCGAATAAGAAATGACTTTATCAGCGGGATCAACACCTTGTGCCACATATAGTGAAAGGCAGAAGATAAAATGGTAAGATCATATCGTTAGAATGCAACACTATCAACTACCAGCACCGGCCCTACATCAAAGAAGATCTGATACGAGAGCAAGAGGACGCCCGAGAAGAAAATGGATTTACCACATCAAAGGCATTGTACAATCACACCGAATGACACTATCTAGTACAATGGTTCTCAACCTTTTTGGCCCATGCACCCCTTCACCATATGTTCAGAATACCATTCCCCCGTTTCGTATATTCCCCCCCCCCCCCCCATAAATCCCCCTCCCTTTTCACAGCATACTTAAAAATGGAAGCTAAATTTAATAACACATACTAGAACAAGCCTAGGCGTCTACATAAAACGTGATTTGCAGGTCTCTGAATGTATGTATGTGTGTGTGTGTGTGTGTGTGTGTGTGTGTGTGTTAAACGCGAAGCTTGGAAAGAATGTGTGTGTGTGTGTGTGTGTGTGTGTGTGTGTGTGTGTGCGTGCGTGTGCGTGCGTGCGTGTGCATGTTGAATCGTAGGCGTGGAACGGATAATTTCACAGAACATATGAATATGTATTTTTTTTTTTTTTTTAAATGTCCATCCTCTGCAGTCCGGCGGCCTTCGTGCCTACGTAAAATACTGCGCCAACCAAATCAGAGCCAAATCTGTGTTTGACGACAAGAGAAATGAACCGCCAGTCCAGGATTTCCTCGAGCGCTGTCTGGCTTCCCCGTTCAGCCACAAGTTGGATTTGTGGAGTTTGCTGGGTAAGACCACTCTTGGTTTGTTAACTGATCCAGTGACAGACAAATAGTAGGTTTGGGCAGACCATGGTGCATAATCAAATGGACAAGTATTATCAAGTAAATTTCCATTCGCTGAACATTGAAATTGTGGAAGATACAACGTGACGAAACAAATAACATGTTTAAAGATTTAGCACAACCCACTACTGGCAAAGTTGATCGATCAGCGTGGCCAGTATAGTGGGTTGTGCTCAATCTTTAAACCTCAAATCCCGAAACACCCAAATAAATCAAATAACACGCTGACTCTAGAATGGCGATATATCGTCCTTCTGTACAGATGGGAGGTTACATATACCTTTTGGCACTGAATCAGTTAAATTGTTTGGGCGAAAGTTGTAGTATCATAATCATCATCATCATCATCATCATCATCATCATCATCATCATCATTATTAATTTTTAACAAAGGTCAGGTCTTAGTCACTATGACTGATCTACCGTATGACAGTAGACGGTACTACCGTGTTTTCCCCCGAAAATAAGACCGGGTCTTATATTCATTTTAACTTCGAAAAATGCGCTAGGAGGGCTTATTTTCGGGAGATGTCTTTTTTTCAGATACCAAAATCTACATTTATTTATGTACAACATTCTACATTTATTCAAATACAGTCATGTCATCTACTTCTGTAACATCGTCATAACTCTCCAAATCCCGAATTCCGTCTGATCAATTGTCACCTGAAATCCTAGGCCCATAAACACTGCAGTGTCATCCATGGCAAACATGTTGGAGAGTTGGTATTTAGAAAAGTCGATGCCATCAACAAAGTACTTGAATGCAAGTGCACGTTTAATAACTTTATTCTAGCTGACGATCTTAAGTAGGGCTTATTTTAGGAGTAGGTCTTATTTTCGCGGACACACGGTACCTGTTTTCTGTTAGCGCCTAATGTTGGGCGGCGCTCACCAAACCAGAACCCCACATTGTGCCAAAGGCTTCGGACGGAGGAGCGCGTGTGGATGGTACAAGCCTTATCCTGGTGCGAGGAAATACAGCCTAAAGACTACATGTCAATCAATTGTTTGTGTCTTCGTTATTCAAATTCACTACGGGAAAACATTGTTTTGAATTTCTGAAACGTCGCCTCCCATTACCAACGGTGAAGCGATTAGATCAGTGGTTCTCAACCTTTTTTGGCCCGTGCCCCCCTTCACCATATTTTCAGAACGTCATTCCCCCCTTCCTATCAAAAATTTGGCCCGTGCCCCCCTTCACCATATTTTCAGAACGTCATTCCCCCCCCCCCTTCATATTTCCTACATTAAAAATCCCCCCACCCCTACACAGTATACGTAAAAATGGAAGGTAAATTTAATAGCATGTACTAAAACAAGTCTAGACATCCACATAAAACGTGATTTGTGGGTCTACTTACTTTATAAAATGAATTTTAGAAGGATGAGACGTACTTAACTGTAAAGTATGAAGGGAAAAACAATATCAAGTAATCGGTTCTTGTATTAACGTGATCTTGAAATGGTCTTCATCCCCCCCCCCCCATGGAAACCCTAAAATTCCCGCCTGGGGGGGGGGGGAATTCCCCACCGGTTGAGAACCACTGAATTAGATGGATTACTCAATGCTGAAGTGTAAAATATCGGTACAGGATTGTCGATTGAGATTTCTCGAGGTACCGTGGTAGACAATCGACATTACTGTGCGAAAATGTGTATATTTCAGATTGAAGGATTTATCTAGTTATTTCACTTAACGTTGTGTGATTTCTGCAGTATGTATCTGACGAGATGCAGCGAAATATGCCAGGCAATAAATCGTGCAATCTATTGTTTGTGTCTTCGTTATTCAAATTCACTACGGTAAAACATGGTTTTGAATTTCTGAACCATGTCTATGCCGACTTCGAGGACAAGAGAGGGGATATAAACAATTCATGGGAACACTGAGGAGAAATACTTTGGGATGGCTGCTGTATCTATGATTCCTAACACACATGGGGACGCCCATACAATGACGTCGTACAGCATAACAATCAATCAATCATGTGCCATGCCGAAAAGCGTGGGCGGTCATGACTCGCCATTTCACTCGATCACCAGAGTCGTGGATCAGCTCAGTGTTCCTGTCTCGTCCATGCCATGTGGTCAAGCCATCCAGGTATTTTCCTCTCGGTCTTCCTCTTGGTCTGTTCCCTTCGATCTTGCCAGTTGTCACTAAGTTCTCCAATCCATTTCTTCTCATAACATGTCCAAACAATTTTGACTGGCTTCGTCTAATTTCTCTAATCAGTCTACGATTTTCATTTGTCTCCTGTAGTACTTGGTCATTGGTTTTTCTGTCTGTCCATGGTATTCTTTGCATTTTCCTCAGAAACCACATTTCTGCAGCCATCAGATGTTTTTTTTAGCTTGACCGCTTATTGTCCAAGTTTCACATCCATACAAAAGAACAGGCTCTATGTATTACAGCATAACAATACATAACACAAAATGATATGACATGACATACACAGCATAACATATCACCACTTTACCAGCCATGTTATTTCTTAACGGTTACTCTTTTGTTTTTATTGCAGATGGTGCGAGGAGCCATTTTGTGAAGTATCCCCTTCTTATAAACAGTATTCTCAAATATGTAAGCTGAATTCAGACTTCTTATTGCTAAATGTGGGCTTTTAAATAATGGAACGTCGTGTATAAATTTTTATATAATCTAATGTTATGGAAATATAGGCAGACTTTACAACGATCTACACAATCTAATTTTAGGTAACTGTATATGGGCTTTTATATAATTTAACTTTATGTGACCTTTTGTAGAATGTTAAGCTACATTTATACAACTATATGTGGGCTTTGCTATAACTTTATATAGATATTTATGAGTTTTTGGATAATTTAACTTTATATAACCAAATCTAGGCTTCTATCCAATATAATAAACAATAAATGAGCGCTCAAATTTACCGAGTAATTAGCAATTAGGTTATTCCAAACAACTTTGTACAGACAGAAGGACTTCGTTTTATATTTGCGATTAACGTGGGGATAACAAATGACCCACATTCGAATATTGTCTGTGACTTTCTGTTTTAAGTATTTCAGTAAAAGTATAATCCATTTATTCACTTCCTATGAGATATAACTCTGCGTCACGTGGTGTCTTGGACACATGCGATAGTGATTGTCAGGTACAGATTTTTTTTTTTTTTAGCATATCCTTTTTTACAGGACTTAGCTGTCAACACCAGCATCTTTCAACTGTATGTTGATCTCTTGGCAAGATTACGCTCAGTAGTTTGCCATTGCTTTCTGAGCGGCCGGCTCACATACCCCGTAAGTTACCGATGCGATTCGAACCACTGCTGATTTGAACCGTCATCACGTTACCTGACGAGAGTATACGAGATTACGGAGAAAAGTCATAACCTCTAAGCCACGAAGCCGGCCAGGTACAGATTGGTTGAGATAAATGGGACAGATGGAGATGTATTAAACTCGGTAAGAGAACTGACGGCTGCTGAAGGATATAACGATTAATCGGATTCGCACGCTATTACATACTGAGGGGAAAGAGAGAGAGAGAGAGAGAGAGAGAGAGAGAGAGAGAGAGAGAGAGAGGGAGAGAGAGGGGGGGGGGTGGAGATAGATAGATAGATAGATAGATAAATAGATAGATAGATAGATAGATAGATAGATAGATAGATTAGATAGATAGATAGATAGATAGATAGATAGATAGATAGATAGATTGGATGGATGGATGGATGGATGGATAGACAGACAGACACACACAGAGAGAGAGAGAGAGAGAGAGAGAGAGAGAGGAGAGAGAGAGAGAGAGAGAGAGAGAGAGAGAGAGAGAGAGAGAACAAACTTAAAAATATAGAATGAGTAAGGCGGGGACCTACCCATCCGCTTATTTCACGAAAGGTGTATGTGTTTTGGGGTAGCGAGGTAACTTGTACCCCCTACCAAAGGAGAAATAAAGTACCTCTATCGCCACTAACCTATGTGATACCCTTAGGAAAGATAGAGTACCCGTTTACTTCCCGCCTCTCCATCCTCTTATTTCATGACTGTTGTATGTGTTTTGGGGTGGCGAGGTAAGATATGTCCCCCACGTCTTATCCCACCGCTAGCTTGCGGGACACCCTTGGGGAAGGCTGAGTACCCGTTTATCCCCCTTCCCATCCTCTGCCTCACCCTAACACGGTAACCTGAAACCAAATGAACACGTGACGGATTAAGCCTGAGAGCAGCAGGTAACTGTTAGTTATGGTCTCAAGTTCGGGATGGGAGGCAGAGCTGATCACTTGATAAAGACACTGCCTACGGTCTCCGACCAGTGAGGTCATTGCCAAGACAGAAAGCATTTGCAGACTGCCTCTTCACAGACGTCTAGAAAAGTTTAGTTTAGTGTAGTTTTAGTTTTAGTCAACTAAACTAAACTAAACAGATGCCTAGAAAAAACAATATACTAATCAAATACATTCTGAAGAAAGGTATTTCTTCTTCTTCTTCGGCGATCAATGTTTGCTGTGCGTCTATTCCGACATGAGTCACAAACAGAATGGCTTGCTTGAGATCTTCACCAGTCCTCCAGAGTTGGCTTCTTAGGGTAAAGAAAGACGATTAAGGAGGAAAGCTATACACAGAACAATCCATTGGAGACTAGATGGTTTATCGTTAGTTGCAGTTCCAGCTTCGCGGCAAAGGGTCACCTCATAATGCTCCGTTCCTGTGCCAGTAAATATGACACAAAATGCCCTCATTTCCCCATGTGAAAAGTGGAACAGACAGAAGTTCCAACAAATCAACAGCACGTACAGGCATACATGCACAAGGCCACTGCCATAATGCCAACACAAGTCTGCCACGAAAATTACAGTTTATTGTCGATGGAAGCGGCAATACATTGTTATCATCCACTGTTTAATCTCCATAAACAATACCCAAACGTTCGTGGATGCGAATCGGAATCTCGCCTTCAGCATTAAGGACTTCTATGACATTACGTTGCTTTAACTGAACTTCTTTGGTGGCCATTTTTAAACTGTTAATGTTACACAGACTGTGACTGAAACAGGTTGGTAGTGATGCACAGTGCAGAAGAGTGGACGAGGGATCCCGATAAATTAATAAATTGCACACCGGTAAATTATTTATATAGATAAATAAAAAACTGGAGGAATTAATTATTGACCACCCCTCATACTACCAGTCCAACATGAGGACAATGCTTAAGCAAACTCTAACCAGAAACAAAAACACCCCAGAGACCTTAACAGCTCAACGACCTACCCGCCATATTGGACATGAAGTCCGGTAGATGGTACATATGCTTACAAATGAATGCTATACTTTCGGCCTGCCTGTTTATTGATTCCTATTTGCTTGTTTTCGTGTTGCGTACGAATGGCAGACTCCCTCTGATTCCAGCGATGCAGAGCTCCTGAAGCGGTCTGTAAGTAGTGCTTGTTTTGTTTCCTCTCGTCTGTATGTAAATATGACTTTTGTTAGTGGTTTTACAAGAAGACGTGTTTCTTTTTGTGATAATCTGTAGGTGAGGGTGAGCGGTGGCAGTTGATAATGACGCTTGTGATAATGATAATAATAATAATAATAATAATAATAATCATCATCATCATCATCATAAAAATAATAATAATAGTAATTAGTTTAGTTTAGTCGTTGGATCATCACGGCACACGGTTTTACCCACAAGTGCTCCGGTTTCCTCCTAACTCAAACCTGAGTCTGGAGAAATTTAGCTCAATGCACGAACTCCGTTGCATCGGCGAGGGTCCTGAAATACTTGGGTAGATTTTTAACTCGAAATTTTGCCCGGGCAGCTCCGTTAGGCTACTCTTTTTCGATTTCCTACTGCCAAGGGATTTTTTCTCACTACCCAGAGACCAGGGGAAATTTATTACTGGAAGTCCAGGTGGATTTTTTAAATAAATCCCGGCCCTCACCGGGGCCTGAACCTGGGACCTCCAGCACTCGAGGCGGACACCATACCTCGAGACCACTCAGCGGCCCCCCCCCCCCCCCCTAGTAATGAAGAGTATGTATGTACAAAGCATTTAAGAGAAAGCATATCATAAACACGCATACACACACACACACACACACACACAGAGAGAGAAAGAAAGAAAGAGAGACAGAGAGGGAGAGAATAAGAGAGAGAGAGAGAGAGAGCGAGAGAGCAAAAAAGAGAGAGACAGACAAACGACTGAAAGATATGAAAAGACAGAAGGAGAGAGAGAGAGAGAGAGAGAGAGAGAGAGAGAGAGAGAGAGAGAGAGAGAGAGAGAGAGAGAGAGAGAGAGAGAGAGAGAGAGAGATGGGGTGGGGGGCCTCGGGGGTGTAGGGCGGGAAACCGGGAGTCACAAAGAAATAGACCGAACGGAGAGAATATAAAATGAAGCAATGTGCATTCTTTTCCTGCGTAGCGATATTTCTCCGTGTTTTCTCTATGGAGCATAGTGGTTGAGAACATGGACAAACTAGTTAGGTTGAGAAGATGGACAAACTAATTATGTTGAGAACATGGACAAACTAATTAGGTTGAGAAGATGGACAAACTAATTATGTTGAGAACATTGACAAACTAATTAGGTTGAGAGCATGGACAAACTAATCAGGTTGAGAACATGAACAAACTTATTAGGTTGAGAACATTGACAACCTAATTAGGGTGAGAACATGGACAAACTAATCAGGTTGAGAACATGGACAAACTAATCAGGTTGAGAAGATGGACAAACTAATTAGGGTGAGAACATGGACAAACTAATTAAGCTGAGGACATGGGCAAACTAATTAGGCTGAGAACATGGACAACTAATTAGGTTGAGAAGATGGACAAACTAATTATGTTGAGAACATGGACAAACTAATTAGGTTGAGAGCATGGACAAACTAATCAGGTTGAGAACATGAACAAACTTATTAGGTTGAGAACATTGACAACCTAATTAGGGTGAGAACATGGACAAACTAATCAGGTTGAGAACATGGACAAACTAATTAGGCTGAGAACATGGACAAACTAATCAGGTTGAGAACATGGACAAACTAATCAGGTTGAGAACATGGACAAACTAATTAGGCTGAGAACATGGACAAACTAATCAGGTTGAGAAGATGGACAAACTAATTAGGGTGAGAACATGGACAAACTAATTAAGCTGAGGACATGGACAAACTAATTAGGCTGAGAACATGGACAACTAATTAGGTTGAGAAGATGGACAAACTAATTAGGTTGAGAACATGGACAAACTAATTAGGTTGAGAGCATGGACAAACTAATCAGGTTGAGAACATTGACAACCTAATTAGGGTGAGAACATGGACAAACTAATCAGGTTGAGAACATGGACAAACTAATTAGGCTGAGAACATGGACAAACTAATCAGGTTGAGAACATGGACAAACTAATTAGGCTGAGAACATGGACAAACTAATCAGGTTGAGAACATGGACAAACTAATCAGGTTGAGAACATGGACAAACCTATTAGGTTGAGAACATGGACAAACTAATTAGGCTGAGAACATGGACAAACTAATCAGGTTGAGAACATGGACAAACTTATTAGGTTGAGAACATGGACAAACTAATCAGGTTGAGAACATGGACAAACTAATCAGGTTGAGAACATGGACAAACTTATTAGGTTGAGAACATGGACAAACTAATTAGGCTGAGAACATGGACAAACTAATCAGGTTGAGAACATGGACAAACTTATTAGGTTGAGAACATGGACAAACTAATCAGGTTGAGAATATGGACAAACTAATCAGGTTGAGAATATGAACAAACTTATTAGGTTGAGAACATGGACAAACTAATTAGGCTGAGAACATGGACAAACTAATCATGTTGAGAAAATAGACAAACTAGTCAGGTTGAGCACGTGGACAAACCTGTATATGAGCGCACGAATATCGAACTTTAGCAAAAGTAAACACAAGTTATTTCAAAATCTAGTCACGTTTTCTGTCCTTGAACAATTCGACCAGAGATGCAGAGAGTAGAACTCCGAAGCATTAGGTGCAGAGGTCAGAGTCCCTATTAGTGACAGCAGGAGGTCAGCATGGCTCAATGGATACGAACGCTTGTTCTTAAGCATCCGGTGTGCCGATGCCGTGGTAGCAGTTTCAGCTTCTACTCAGGACAGTTGGACTAAAATGTTGACTACACGTCCTTGACTTCAGGGCGTAAATTACAAGTAACTCCGAAGTCGTAGTAAGCTCGCCTGATGGCGAGGGACACCGATAATAGGGAAAGCTAATCCACACGCTAAATTCAATCCAGTGCTACTGGAAGTGGTGTGTATGGACTACGTTTGAGTTCAAAGCGAGCACTCTTATCCTTTTGTTGAAGTTTGTTTAGTCAGTCGCATATCTTTGTCGTTTGTTTGCAGATTAAAGTGATAGAAAGTATAATCCACGAGGCAGACGAACAAATGGGTGTTGCCAGTTGCGAGCATTGCAAGTCCACTCTGGTATATTTATATGAAGAACAGGTACGTTTCGCTGTACCGAACTATCATATCTATAGGTTGTACTGCAAACATATATGTTTAAACACTTCGTGGGAGCTTAGGTGGCGTAGTGATCACCGTGGCCCAGGTTCGATTTCCAACGGTGGTACAAGATCAAGTGCCCTTGTCCAAGTCTTGAAATGTTTTCATTATAAATTGCTAGTCACATAGTTTTATAGATCATCATTATCATGTGCCATGCCGGTAAGCGTGGGCGGTCATGTTTTGCCATCTCACTCGATCACCAGAGTCGTGGATCAGCTCACTATACCTGTCTCGACCACACAAAGTGGCCAAGCCATCCAGGTATTTACTTCTCTGCCCTCCCCTTGTTCTCCTCCCCTCCTCCTTATAGATCAGTAATTAATGGGTGATATCGAGCCGGCTGCCTCTACTTTCCAAAATATTTCATGTACACATTTGAGACTGGGACGACATGGAAGGCTAGGCAAATTTTCTTTTGCAAAAAATATACGCCTCGAGAGGGGTTTGAACACAGGCAAGCGGGTTAGCCACTGCGCTACTTGGGCTCCCTAATACTACTGGTGCCCACTGTAACACTACTGGTTTTAAAAAAAGTTAGTTGCAAATCTTTTTACAGGACGTTGCAGTCAACACCAGCATTTTTTGCTGTTGTGATGTCTTGGCAAGTTTACGTTCAGTAGTTTGTCATTGCTTTCTGAAAGATCAGCACCCATACCATTTCGTAAAAAACCAACGCAACACGGTCTGCAACCAAATCACACGCAGCTGCGTTTCAAACGCGGGGATGAGGGATCACGAACCGCATCCATAACCCCCAATGCCACGGTGTCGGCTATACTACTGGTGCCTGCAACTTATCAGTTTGTAACTAACTAGCTTTTCCTTGTCAATTTGTAACTAACTAGCTTTTCCTTGTCAGTTTGCAACTAACTAGCTTTTCCTTGTCAATTTGTAACTAACTAGCTTTTCCTTGTCAGTTTGTAACTAACTAGCTTTTCCTTGTCAGTTTGTAACTAACTAGCTTTTCCTTGTCAATTTGTAACTAACTAGCTTTTCCTTGTCAATTTGTAACTAACTAGCTTTTCCTTGTCAGTTTGCAACTAACTAGCTTTTCCTTGCATATAGTACTTGAGAGTGAGTTGTGTAAACATGACAGCCCAAATCTGTAGGCACTAGATGCTGATGATGTCAACCTATACCACGAAATGACCTCCTGCTGTTACCTTCTTCTTCTTTTGCCTTTGGAGTATAGGCCCTCAACCAATCTACATCAAAACGACCTAAATTTTGCTATTTCCTGCAGCTCCGGCCATATCCTCCTCATCATGTGCCATGCCGACAGGCGTGGGCGGTCATGTTTCGCCATATCACACGATCACCAGAGTCTTTGATCAGCGCTGTGGTTTTTGTCTCGACTATGTCATGTCACCAAGCCTCCACATATTTACCTCCTTGCCCTTCTCTTGTTCTTTTCCCCGCAATCTTGCCAGTTATCACCAAGTTATCCTGTTTATTTCCTCTCATAACATGCCCCCAAAATACTGACTGTCTATGTCTAAATTCTCTTATCAGTCTACGATTTTCATTTGTTTCTTGTAGGACTTGTTCATTGGTTTTTCTCTGTCCATGGTATTCTTTGCATTTTCTTCAGAAGCTATATTTTCACAGCCATTATATGTTTTTTTTTCCCCAGCTTGTCTGCTCATTGTCCACGTTTTACAGTCATACAGAAGCATAAGTTCTATACTATTTTTATTACAAATGGCATCATTTTATTGGCCAGTATGTTTTCCATCTGGCAAAAGGGTACATTTGCCCTAGCGATTCTTGTTCTAGTCTCTTCAAGTCATCTCCCATCAGATGCTATAACTGTTCTGAGATAATTGCCCACGTTCTCCCCATACTAATCCCCTATGTCTGTAATTATTATGTCTATGTCTATAATTACTATGTCTATAATTATTCCCGTGTGTATTAATTCCCCGACATATCGTTCTTCCTGTGGATTTCAGACAAGAGCGTATTTAGTTATATTATCCACAGGTTTTCTCAAGGTGTGTTCTATAGAGCGCCAGCCTCCTCTCTTCACTTCTTGATTCACTGGAATTTGTTTAGTTCTCTCCCCATTTTTTTCTTTCATAAACATTATTAATGGTCATAGTAAACTCACCACTAACTATTCCTTATCTGGCATATTTCGCTGCATCTCGTCAGCTATATACTGCAGATATCGCACAAGCAATGAGAACAATTCTTCAAGCTGAAATACATAACTCACATATTAATTTTAATTGTTTACCACGGCAATATTAAACTAGGCTTAAAAAGTCGCTTACTTAAACTGTTCTATATTTCAGCTTGAAGGATGTATCTTATTGCTTTAGTTTATGTTGTGTGAAATCTGCAGTATGTACCTGACGAGATGCAGCGCATTAAATCGTGCAGACTATTGTTTGTGTCTTTGTTATTCAAATTTACTACGGGAAAACATTCTTTTGAATATTCTTTATATCACAGAAAATTCTGGAGATTGGGGAATCTGTGACTCTGGTGTGCAGTGGCTTAATGAAGAACATCAAAGGAAACGTAAGTTGACACAAGTTTAAACTCATTCAGTGTCAAACAAAACGTAAGGTGTGGACCAAACATGGTACACAATCAAATAAACAAGTATTATAATTATAATGTAAATTTCCGTTCATTGAGCTTTAAAATTGCGGGAGATACCACGAAACGAAACAAATAACACGACACTTGTAAATATCGCCCTTCTGTCAAAATGGAAGGTCGCATTTTGCGATATATTAACCTTCGGCACTGAATCAGTTAAAATATAAAATAAATTAACATCAACATATAGCAGGACGTTACAAGACAAGCACAAAAGATCATAAACATTGACAACGTTTAAATATAGTGATACTGATATCCGTGTTTGTTAAGCTACAAGTCCTTCATTTACGTAGATTGTGTACACGACAAACAGTGTACGTCCTTCATTTACGTAGATCATGTACACGACAAACTGTGTACATTTTTGATGTTTCAGAAAGTGAAGGTGTTTGTTTTTGATGTTTAAGAAGCTGCATGTGTTTGTTCTTGATGTTTCAGAAGTTGCATGTGTTTTGTTTTTGATGTTTTAGAAGTTTCACAAGATGTTTGTTCTTGATGTTTCAGAAGCTGTTGATGTTTGTTTCTTGATGTTTCAGAAGCTGTTGATGTTTGTTTCTTGATGTTTCAGAAGCTGTTGATGTTTGTTTCTTGTTTCAGAAGCTGTTGATGTTTGTTTCTTGATGTTTCAGAAGCTGTATATGTTCTAGATGTTTCAGAAACTGTATATGTCCTTGATGTTTCAGAAGCTGTACATGCTCTTAATATTTCAGAAGCTGTATATGTTTTTAAAGTTTAAGAAGCTGTAGATGTTTGTTCTTGATGTTTCACAAGCTGTAATTGTCTGTTCTTGATGTTTTAGAAGCTATAGATGTTTGTTCTTGATGTTTCAGAAGCTGTAGATGTTTGTCGTTGATGCTTCAGAAGCTGTAGTTGTCTGTTCTTGATGTTTCAGAAGCTGTAGATGTTTGTTCTTGGTGTTTCAGAAGCTGTATATGTTTGTTCTTGATGTTTCAGAAGCTGTATATGTTCTTGATGTTTCAGAAGCTGTATATGTTTTTAACGTTTCACAAGCTGTAGATGTTTGTTCTGTAGATGTTTGTTCTGTAGATGTTTGTTCTTGATGTTCTGGTCGGCAAATTAGCTGGATTTCCAAAGGCTATAAACGACAGGCTCATGACCATGAAGTTGCCTCTGCTGAATGGAAGGAAGCACGCAACCATTGTGAGTGTCTACGCACCAACTATGACCAACGAAGATGATGTCAAGAACAAGTTCTATGAGGACCTGCACAATGTATTAACATCTGTTCCCAAAGGAGACAAACTTATACTCCTTGGGGATTTCAATGCCAGAGTAGGCACGGACACTACCTCTTGGAGTGGCATTATTGGAAAGCATGGAGTCGGAAATTGTAACAGCAATGGACTCCGCCTCCTTCAGACATGTGCCGAACATGATCTCCTGATTACGAACACAATTTTCCGTCTCCCCATGAGAAATAGGCATCGTGGATGCACCCTCGCTCGAAACACTGGCACCTCATTGACTATGTCATCGTAAGGAGGAGTGACAGACAAGACGTTCGAGTGACAAAATCCATGTGTGGTGCCGAATGTTGGACAGACCATCGTCTCATTGTCTCGAAAATGAACATCCACATCAGGCCACCACGGCGTCCTCAAGGGGCGAAAATGCAAACAAAGCTAAATGTCACCCGCCTAAACAGCAAGAAAATGCAGCAGTCGTTTGAAAATATGCTGGAAGACCGCCTCAAGCCCAATGCTGAAGCTAAACAGGATACAGAAACAGAATGGAGAGCCCTAAAGGACACAATTTACAACACTGCTATGGAAATCCTGGGTCCAGCCCCCCGAAAGCATAAAGACTGGTTTGATGAAAATTCCGAAGACATCAACCAATTGCTGGCCGAGAAACATCTTCTCCTCAAGGCACATTTGAATGACCCAAAGTCAACATAAAAAAAAGATGCTTTCAAGAACATTCAGAGAGTAGTGCAGCAGAAACTTCGGCACATGCGGGACTCCTGGCTGAGCAGCAAAGCTGATGAAATTCAGGGCTTTGCTGACAGACATGATATGAAAAACTTCTACGACTCACTGAAAGCGGTCTATGGTCCTTCATCACCAGGCATAGTTCCCCTCCTCAGTGCAGACGGGGGAACATTGGTCACTGATAAGAAAGAAATTCTCCAACGCTGGGCAGAGCATTTCAGCAAAATCTTAAATGCAACTTCCTTCTTCGATGATGAAACCATCAACTGCCTTCCTCAAGTTCCCACCAATGAGACACTTGATGACCTGCCAACCATAGTGGAAATAAACAAAGCCATCCAGCAACTCTCCAGCGGCAAGGCACCTGGTCCTGACTCCATCCCAGCAGAGATATACAAGGCAGGTGGGCAGGTCCTAACAGAGCAGCTTCACCAAGTCTTCACAAACATATGGATGAACGAGACCATGCCACAAGATTGTAAGGACGCGTCAATAGTCCACCTTTACAAACGTAAAGGAAACCGCCAATCCTGTGACAACCACCGAGGCATCTCCTTGCTTTCAATTGCAGGGAAGATACTCGCCAGAATTCTTCTCAATCGCCTCACAGCCCATCTCGATCAAGGTCTTCTTCCTGAGAGTCAATGTGGCTTCAGAAAAGAACGTGGAACTGTTGACATGATTTTCGCTGCAAGGCAGCTGCAAGAGAAATGTCAGGAACAGAACTGCGAAATGTTCTCCACTTTCATTGACCTTACCAAGGCTTTTGATACAGTCAGCAGAGAAGGACTGTGGAAGATTATGGCAAAATATGGCTGTCCACGAAAGTTTGTCCAAATAGTGCGGCTATTTCATGACGGCATGCAGGCAAGAGTACAGGAAAATGGTGAACTGTCTGAACCCTTTCCTGTCACCAATGGAGTGAAGCAAGGATGTGTCCTGGCACCAACACTGTTCAGCCTCATGTTTTCAGCCATGTTGATGAATGCCTTCGAGAACGACGACATTGGAATAGACATCAACTACCGTATGGATGGAAAGTTATTCAATCTCAGAAGGCTGAAAGCTAAAACCAAAATTAACAGCGGCACCGTCAGAGAGCTCCTGTTTGCTGATGATTGCGCTCTATACGCCAACTCAGAGGCGGACATGCAACATAATGTTTCAGCTTTCTCACATGCCTGTGCCAACTTTGGGCTCAATATCAACTTGGAGAAGACTGTAGTTATGTACCAGCCAGCTCCAGGGAATAATCACACTGTGCCGAATATCAAAGTGAATGATCATAGACTAAGTGTTGTGGACAAATTCACCTATCTTGGCAGCACCGTGTCACAAGCTGCCACAATCGATGACGAAGTGAATGCAAGAATCTCCAAGGCCAGTGCAGCCTTTGGCAGACTGTACAAGAATGTATGGGACAGAACTGGAATAAGCCTGCAAACAAAGCTAAAAGTCTACAAAGCAGTTGTATTATCCACACTGCTATATGCTTGTGAAACCTGGACTGTTTATCAGCGACACGCTAGGAAATTAAACCACTTCCACACAGTCTGCCTAAGGAAGCTACTGAAGATTAAATGGCAAGACAAGATTCCAGACACTGAAGTCCTAGAAAGAGCATCCATGCCCAGTATCCACACTCTACTGATGAAGAATCAGATTCGTTGGGCTGGTCACTTGACTCGCATGCCAGATCACAGGCTCCCTAAACGAATTTTCTACAGCGAACTGCGTTGTGGTAAACGCTCCCAAGGTGGCCAGAGGAAACGTTTTAAAGACACTCTGAAAATTTCACTGAATGCTTTTGGAATTCATCATGACACCTGGGAGGCTGCAGCCAGAGACCGAAATTCGTGGCGTGCATCATTGCGCAAAGGTGCAGTCATATGTGAGGCAACCAGGACTGCAAGAGCTGTGAAGAAAAGGCAGGACAGAAAAACCACTGCAGGAAATCCTCCTCCAGAGACGTCAAGCATTCCTTGCCCACATTGTCAAAGAACATTTCGAGCCAAAATAGGCCTTATCAGCCATCTTAGAACCCACGGCTCCATACCTTCAACCCCACTGGACGAAATGAATGGTCATCATCATTCTTGATGGACAAACAACAACAACATATGTTCTTGATGTTTCAGAAGCTGTATATGTTTTTGACGTTTCACAAGCTGTAGATGTTTGTTCTTGATGATCAGAAGCTGTAGATGTTTGTTCTTAATGTTTCACAAGCTGTAGATGTTTATTCTGGATGTTTCAGAAGCTGCACGTGTTCCTGTTTGACAAGGCGGCCGTGGTTTCTCGGCTGGTAACGCAGGACGGAAGACAACTCTACCAGGTCTACCGCAAACCCATTCCCGTAGCAGAACTGGTCGTAGAAGATCTGCCCGATGGCGAGGTCAAGTCGGGGTCGTTCCGCAGTGCATTTGGACAAAGCGGAACTACAGGTACTGATAACATTATTGCAGTTTTAAGGGTTAAAGTTTTGCTGTTCTTTATTTCTTGATCAACTTGTGCGATGTGTAGTGCATCAAATCCATTGTTGTGCCATTTAGGTCAGCATCTTCCCATTTCGATGGTTGAGGTTTCTTTTCTGGATTCCTCCTTGCACAGACAGATTACCTTCCCGGGCTTCTAGGCTCCGGCTGCCCACATTTTCTGTCGGTCTTTGTTGCCCTAGCCTTTGCTTTTACAAGAACTTTCACAAGGCGGAGCCGATTTGGCAGTCGTTGTGCCCTTCACATCAATGAATTTCCTTGCAAGGTTTATGAGCTTCACCAGCCCATTATGTTTGCTCCCTTATTTTAATCAATTACGCAACAAACTGTTTACGCTTGCGGTGATTGTAACTTATTCATAAAGCATGCTGGCAAAGGTGAAGATTGTCATGCTTCGTGTAGAATGGCTTGCATCGATTCAGAGGCCGCGGGTTGTGAGCATTCGCTGGATCTTTTCTCCTGGACACTCTGGTATGGTTGAAAATGAACAGGCAGATAGACTGGCTGGTGCTGCATCACTAAGGGGTGATCTGATACATGATAAGGCAGATGTGGTGAAGGTCCTCTGGGAGAATGTGATTAATGCAGAAGAACAGATGGACTATCATGGTCTATAGAGAATGTAGCAGCAAGGGGTTGTCAGAGGATCTAATCGATAGTCATAACTCATAGGTAAAGCAAGGCGGGCTTATAATCAGATTGCAACGAACACCATTAGTATTGGAACTCTACGTTGGCTGTTTAAGATGAGGACTGAGTGCTTATGGGCACGCCCTGAGTGCAGAGATATGGGTGCCATGCTGATAAGCATTGGGCAGTCATGTTTCCCCATCTCAATCACCAGAAACTTGGATCAGGTCAGCGCTCATGCCTTGACTATGCCATGTGGCCATCAAGGTATTTATGTCTCTGCCTTCCCCTTATCTTATCAATTTGCCAGTTGTCACCAAGTTTTCAAGTTTATTCTCCTTACAACAATACTTACTGTAAACATTAACATGATGGAAAACTATTATCTCTCAACCATCTTAAAATTATTAGAATGTAATATGAATTTTTATTCTTTCCCCAGTGAAGAACATGATACGAATATCGTTTCAAAACTCTGACATGGGCCAGTCGCACACCCTAATCGCCAACGACGAGCACGACAAACGGCAATGGATGTACGCCTTTCACAAAGTTACTTCCAAAATTCTGACTGTTGTAGGGGAGAGCAAGCTAAAGGACAGACAGTTAAACAGCTGAGTTGTGTACCCTGAGCAGACAAATCTGTGGCGATGTAAGAAAATTCCAGTACTGCTTCATAGAGTGGTAGTTAAGACACATCCTTCGCTATGACAGGCGATACTTATACAACGAGGTGCTAGTTTAGACTGTTCCTGCAAGTAATAAATGCATAAAACCTTTTTCACAAGATAACAAGGAACCCATTTATTCTCATTTTAGTTCGCTATTATTCTGGTCATATCTATAAAAAAACAGCAGCAGATTCTTTTCAAATGTAGTCTTTATTATCATTTGCTTGCTTTGAATTCGAGCAGTCCACACATGTGCTACTACTAATTGTAGTTGCTGCTAGTATTAGTGTTCTGGACTGATTTTGCATGAGGATTAGCTTTCCCTATTACAAGTATTGCCGGTCTCTCTGGCTGTGGGGTTACAACACTTTCTCTCTGTAATCCCGTTTATCATGCAGTCTCGTAGCGGAGCGAGAGCTGAGGCGGTTCGACCCCCGCTCGTGACTTGCGGGATACTGAGCCGGCCGCTCAGAAAGCAATGGCAAACTACTGAGCGTAATCTTGCCAAGAGATCAACATACAGCTGAAAGATGCTGGTGTTGACAGCTAAGTCCTGTAAAGGATATGCTAAAAAAAAAAAAAAAAAAAAATTACAAGCATTCCTCGCCATCAAACCAACCCTTCTTCAACTTCAGAGGAACTTTAATTTACGTCCCCAAGTGAGGGACAAAAATTCAACATGTAAGACCAACTGACCAGCGCGTGGAACGAATCCATTTCACCGTGGCCAGAAGAGAAAGTTTCAGCATGTTAAACTTCTCAGACCTTTGTATGTTATGTATGTTGCTGTATTTGAAAAATTGATACTCCCAGATAGCTCTGTCTGTCCAGTCCACAATTGACAAAGCATACAGCAGTCTTGCAGAATACATTCGATTGTCTATCCTCATATGTACAAGGGTGACAGGACCAGTTTCAGCCTGTGCGACTATTCACATTACAGACACAATTACTAGAAAAAAAAAGAATTGAGTTTTTGAGCTCAAATGTTACCCCAACAATTTGTTAAAGAATATCTTGGACCACAAAGAAGAAAAATACTGCAATTCTACAAGACCGGAACATTGAAGAAATCTTGCTAGCATACAGTATCATATTTCAGAAACTAAAATTCTTTGGCCAAAACATCGCAATGGCTTGGAAAGAACAGCGATAGTAGGCAAGGTTACTGACTGGAAGAAAGGCATTGATCGACCAGGATACAGATGGACACAGGATAGTGCAGACATCTTTGTCATGATGGGACACTGGCAGGAGAAAAGGCAAGAGATCGAAAATTTTTCTGCAAAGTGTCGGGTCCGCACACATTCTAGGTTACAATATGGGGGGGGTGTGTGTGTGTGTGTCTCTCTCTCTCTCTCACTCTGTCTGTCTGTCTCTCTCTGTCCATCCGTTCCCTTTATTCTCAGATAATTCCTAGAAGACCAGAAACATGTGATACAACAAATGCACAACACTAAACAACATTGTGAGACAGAAAGCTGACACTAAAGTTCTTCAAACAGCAACTAAGGTATCTTTTATTACAATCTTCAGTTTTCTTTCTGTGTGCATTTGTAAAAGTGAAGTTAGTTTCATGACCTTTACAGGACATCACAATTGACCCCAGCATTTACTGACCGTTTGTGATTTCGTAGACAGTGTTAGTTTAGTAGTTTGCCATTCCTTTCTAAATGGCCAATACCTCATACCATCAAAATCACCACCAAGTCGTCTATTTCCAAATCACCTGCAACTGATTTTCAACCCTGGACTTGGTATTGTATGTATGGGATTATAAAACTGTGTCAGACTATCCCCTAAGTCACAGCATCGGTTTCAAAGTAAGTTACGAACACATATTCCTGACTTGAGTTGTTTGTGTTGCTATTCATGCTCTTTCTATATCTAACTTTGTTGACTTTTAATAAAGACATGAGAGCTGAAGATGTTTTTGTGTATACTACTGTTGTTTAACTCCATGAATGTAAACAGGACAGGATTCTATAACACCCCTAGAGGCTGTTGGGCACATGGTGCCAGCCCCATATTTGTATAGACCAACTGGTGCTGGGTGAGTCATATAGTCAATATTATGCCAGGTGCCTTTACATCTCTACAACATTTCTTGGTACCCATTTTACACTGGGCGGGCAAGTTAGTGTAGCTGACAGGGTGTTAGGCTGATAATTTTGGGCGAGAGTTGGAAACCTGCTTTTCTCGTCCCCTAACACAGGAAAAGACCGGCCTCCTATTCCTCTGTGCATTTATTGCCTACAAAATGTTATGGTTCTACCATACTACAGACCCATAATGGATTCATTCTTGGGGACTTTTTTTAACTGGATCAACCTGAAAGTCCTGGTCAATGAAATAAAAATGTCCATCTAGATGGGGGTTATATTGGCGCTGTGGCTAGGGTCGTGATTCGCAATCCCGCATTTCAAACACAGCTGCAGGCGATTTGGAAGCAGACTGTCTGCATTGGTTTTCATACAATGGTATAAGCATTGGTCACCCAGAAAGCAATGGCAGACTACTGGATGTACAAACAGCTAAAATATGAGAGGGTTGACCGTGACATCCTATAAAGGACATGCAACTAGCAATGGGAAATTCAAACACATGACCTGATGGGCAAGCATGCCAGCCACTGAACCATCACAGCTCCCAAGAACTCAAGACGACAAATTTAATAACATCCTGTTCTTCTGCATTTCTCTAAAACCATGCTATATCTCAGTTTTCGTACACTTAGATGGATAGGACACTGGAGTCTCTACTATGGTACAAAGATGTGTGTAAGCGGGACATGATTGATACAGCCATTGATATTGTGCCTTGGGTGCAAGTTGCCACTGATCATGTTGCATGGAGGAAAAAGATCAGGAATAAAGACAAAGAAGAAAATGGTTGCAGATAGGTCAGACACTCAGCATGTGATATGTCAGATGGTGCGTGAGTTGGAAATGACCATGCGCTCACAAGCATCCATTGTGGATGAACATTTACCTTAAGAATTGGTCTGAACAGTCACATTCGGTACCACCATGTGTTGTAGTTATTATGTCTTTGTTGAAGCACAATGTAACAGACTATCATCTGTCAAGTCGATCAGGTGTCAATAATCTTATATATAAATTAGGATGTGTGTGGATATGTATGTCTGTATGTCCTTTATACGTTCGCGAACGGCCCATCCGATTGAGATGAAATTTTCTACACGCCTTCCTTTCATTCCAGCGCTGCCAACTGTCACATTTTTTTTTCTTCTTCCTCCTCCTCCCATTCCCAAAATATGTACGTAAATATATGATGATGATGATGAAAGAATCCCCGAACCAAAACGCTAGGGAAAGGGAAGAAAATGACGTGACTACACAGAATCGTCACACGGCAATCATCATCATCATCAAGTGCCGTGCCGGCTTGGCGTAGGCGTTCAACTCTGCTGCTGATATATATGCCTCCATGCCACGGCAATATCAATAACAATTCATCTTTTTATGTGTAAGGAAGTTATCTACAGTCGTGTAGAAGGGAAGAACAATCAATGGAAGGACCGAAATCACAGAACCTAGACGAGTATGAATTCGGAATGGCGAAATCCCTCCTCCTCCCTCCTCCACATCCCTCTTCCTCCTCCTCCCCCCCACCTGCGTTCTCCTCCTTCTCTTAATCCCTCCTCCTCTCTCCGCCTATCTCTTCCTCCCTCCTCCACTCTCTTCCTCCTCCATCTCCTCATCCCTCTACCTCCCTCCTCCTCCCCCACCTGCGTTCTCCTCCTCCCCTTTCCCCCTCCCTTCACATTCCTCCTCCTCCCTCTTCCTCCACCCTACTCCTCCCTCCTCTTCCTAATCCCTCCTATTCCTCCTGTCTCCTCCTCCCTCCTCCATTTATTCAAGACAGACAGACAGATAGTCGGGAACGGGATCTTATATGACTACTTATATGATTTAAATGAGATGCTCTCCACCATGGGCTGGGCCGGGTCAGACAGACAGACAGATAGACAGACAGACAGTCGGGAACGGGAACTTATATGAATTAAATGAGATGCTCCCCACCAGGAGTTGGGCGATGCCGGGCCGGGTCAGACAGACAGACAGATAGATAGTCGGGAACGGGAACTTATATGACTACTTATATGAATTAAATGAGATGCTCCCCATCAGGGTCTGGGCGAAGCCGGGCCGGGTCAGATAGACAGATAGACAGACAGATTGTCGGTAACGGGAACAAGAACTTATATGACTACTTATATGAATTAAATGAGATGCTCCCCACCAGGGTCTGGGCGAAGCCGGGCCGGGTCAGCTAGTATCTGATAAAAAAAAACAGCCTGCCTTTGATTTCTCTTGCCACCAGTTTTTCCCTCAGTGGGGATGGCAATGTTAATACTACAGCACTGTACCTCCCACGGTGATGACAGTATTGGAGAACAGGTTCCACTGTTTGGCCTCTCCACGAGGACTTATGAAAACCTGATAATCGTATAATTAGAAATCCCTTTCTCTGAAACTTACAGGGCAAATAAAACAGAAGGAAACCCAAAAACATATGGGTGAATAATATGGGGAGGACATCGAGGGTACCAACAGGAGGTAGCAAAAGACAGGACGGCTTGGCAGGAGTTGGTTGAGAGCTTATGCTTCCAACACGCGATAAAGCTCAGAAGAAGAAGAGGAATATGGACATATATCTGATAACTAAAATTATGGTTTTTTTTTAGTGGATAGTGTTTGAGGTTGCACTGACAGATTCTAAATGTGAAGACAATCACTTGATGGACTACTAGAGATTGATAAGAGATGAGACAGGAGTGGATAAGAAATAACAAAGAATGTAACCGGACAGCTACATCCAGCAGAGAAAAAAAAGTCAAAAGTTACGCTTGAAATCTGTATATCAATGAATAGAAAATGGAAAACTGAAATGACACACAGAACAAGAAATATGTAGATGTAATAGTTAATGATTAGTGGTTATGGTATAATATAAAACTAATTGCAAAGGGCAGGCCTTTAGACTGCTATCCTGGCAAATTTGTCAGTAAAGATAACCTAACACAAATGCACGCCAGAATTCAACACACTGACCTTTGAGGTACATACCTGGGTATGGCACACTTCCTTTGAAAGAGGAATAAAGAAAGAAAATAATATAAACAATGTAAAAGAGATGCAATAAAGAAAAATCAGCGTGGAAGAGGGAGCAACAAAGGAAATATGATAGCATAAACTAGTCGCTATTATTTATTAACTAATTAATATACATGTTCCTTGCTCCACATCTTGTTTCCACATATTTTCTGCTAGTTCTTACAGGCTCTCGTCTGGTTTGATCAGGTATCCAACCGCATTTGATCTCATTTGTTAAGTGGTAAGATATAACAGGCACTGCGATGCGACGACACAAATATACAACGCCAGCTAGGCAACCATCACGACGTGCTGGCTGAGTCCTGCTGTTTCTTCATGGCCGCACATTTATATTCTATCATCTTCTTGTGATGCTGGGTGACGGCCACTCTCCACCGCCTCATCCACTGTTCAAAGGTCATGCCCTCTGCCACGACCCACGGTGTTGTAAATTGTGCTGGTTGCTCCCACCTGTTGACAGAAGTAGGCCGGCAATAAGCAAAACATACGTAAACCTGAAGCAGACTCGCGGTATATAAAATCAGCTATTGCCAACAAGGAAAAAAACAAACTGTGGTATATAAAATTAACTATTACAAAAAAAAAAAAAAACAAAAAAAAAAAACTGCAGTGTATAAAATCAGCTATTACAAATGAGAAAAATAAAAACCGCGGTATATAAAATCAGCTGTTACAAACAAGAAAAAAAAAAACCGCCGTATGTAAAATCAACTACTACAAACAAGAAATTTTTTTTAAATGCTGTATATAAAATCAGCTATTACAAACAAGGAAAATAAAACAAAAAAAAAAAAATCGCGGTAAATAAAATCAGCTATTGCAAACAATATAAAAAAATAAACCATGTCCCACAGCAGGAATCCGCTGTGGGTATGTGAAGTGCCAGGACAATCACATGATTTGGCCTAAGTGCATGGAGGAAGAGGCGGCCTGTCCTTCCCTCCCATAGGAAATGGCGAGTACAGGCATCAAATCCTTGCCTGACTGCACTCATCCACCGCCAACAAAAACTGCCAGATTCTGCTACTACTACTACTATGTAGAAACTAATCAATCTTCAGTGCAAAATCAAATACATATTTTACAAATACCAATCGCTTGGTCTTATTTCCGTGACCCCTGAGATATTCTTAATGTCAGTCGATTGTCTGTCTGTCTGCATGTATATATGTACCAGCAAATGCTTAGAGAAGTAAAGGTGGCCCAGTGCTGATTGGTCTATGAAAATATGGGTGTAGCACCATATACCCAATGCAACTTATGGTGTCTGAAAGGGACATGGCTCGAGACACAGACATTCACTATGGCATGTTTCCTTAGTGACTCAATGAGCATGCTCAAGTGGATAGAGACGGGGTGGATCCGAAGAGAGTGGATGCTGTCTCTGGAGCGGTCTCGGTTGGCAAAGATTAGTTTCATTTTCATGCCAGGGCATGCAGGTGTACAAGGAAATGAGCAGGCTGACAAGCTCGCAGGTAAGGCTACTGTGGAAGGTGGATGCGCCATGGATCAGGCTGACATTCTGAATGCTTTACGAGAAGTAAATCGTTCCAAGTGATGACTGTGAATCTACAACCATGGTCAGGATGCGAGAACAACAAATTAAAAGAAGTGTGGCTTAACAAGAACACTATGCAGGAAAACAAAGATGATTGATAAACTAACACAGAACTGGTGTCGTCAGTTGATACACGCTGCAGGATTTACTGAGGAAGGGATCCAAGCACTTATGAAATGAATAGTTCAATGTGCAATGAGGATGATCTGTCGACTAACTAACTAACTAAGTAAAAGGGACTTTACTTTTATTTATTAAAAAACAAATATGAGCACGAGCTAACATATGAAGAAGATAATTAGAAGCAAGGGTGAGATCTTCATAAGATAGCAAAGGAGTAATTATATTATTGGAAATTATAAATTGATGAAAAGTAACCAAAAAAAAAAATAACACTGACCAGATATTGACTTGTTTCTTGAAGTTTGGCATCTGGGATATGCAGGCAGATACAGCTTTTAGGCTTTTCTGCAGCTTCGGCAGTAACTTGTCCTGTTGTGCTCTGTCGTGTTCTTCAGCTTTCTGACACATGTCTGAAACAACCCAGAAACATCACGCCTGTCAATGCATTGGTTCAACTGCTTCTTGACAGATTTCCTTGATCTTTAACTATACCAGAACTGGAGAAGATGGTTATAACCGGGATGATTGGGGGTCTTATAACTGGGATGATTGGGGGTTTTATAACTAGGATGATTGGGGGTGTTATAACTGGGATGATTGGGGGTGTAATAACTGGGATGATTGGGGATGTTATAAATGGGATGATTAGGGGTGTAATAACTGGGATGATTGGGGGTGTTTTAACTAGGATAATTGGGGGTGTTATAACTGGGATGATGAGGGGTGTTATAACCGGGACGATTGGGGGGTCTTATACCAGGGATGATTGGGGGTGTTATAACTAGGATGATTGGGGGTGTTATAACTGGGATGATTGGGGGTGTAATAACTGGGATGATTGGGGGTGTTTTAACTAGGGTAATTGGGGGTGTTATAGCTGGGACGATGAGGGGTGTTATAGCTGGGACGATTTGGTGTGTTATAACTAGGATAATTGGGGGTGTTATAACTAGGATTATTGGGGGTGTTATAACTGGGATGATTGGGGGTGTTATAACTAGGATTATTGGGGGTGTTATTAACTGGGATGATTGGGGGTATTATAACTGGGATGATGAGGGGTGTTATAACTAGGATAATGGGGGTGTTATCACCGGGACGATTGGGGGTCTTATAACTGGGATGATTGGGGGTGTTATAACTAGGATGATTGGGGGTGTTATAACTAGGATGATTGGGGGTGTTATAACTGGGATGATTGGGGGTGTTATAACTGGGATTATTGGGGGTGTTATAACTGGGATGATTGGGGGTGTTATAACTGGGATGATTGGGGGTGTTATAACTGGGATTATTGGGGGTGTTATAACTGGGATGATTGGGGGTGTTTTAACTAGGATGATTTGGGGTGTTATAACTGGGATTATTGGGGGTGTTATAACTAGGATTATTGGGGGTGTTATAACTAGGATTATTGGGGGTGTTATAACTGGGATGATTGGGGGTGTTATATCTGGGATGATTGGGGGTGTTATAACTGGGATTATTGGGGGTGTTATAACTAGGATTATTGGGGGTGTTATAACTGGGATGATTGGGGGTGTAATAACTGGGATGATTGGGGGTGTTATAACTAGGATTATTGGGGGTGTTATAACTGGGATGATTGGGGGTGTAATAACTAGGATGATTGGGGGTGTTATAACTGGGATGATTGGGGGTGTTATAACTGGGATGATTGGGGGTGTTATAACTGGGATGATTGGGGGTGTTATAACTGGGATGATTGGGGGTGTTATAACTGGGATGATTGGGGGTGTTATAACTGGGATGATTGGGGGTGTAATAACTGGGATGATTGGGGGTGTTATAACTGGGATGATTGGGGGTGTTATAACTGGGATGATTGGGGGTGTTATAACTGGGATGATTGGGGGTGTTATAACTGGGATGATTGGGGGTGTTATAACTAGGATTATTGGGGGTGTTATAACTGGGATTATTGGGGGTGTTATAACTGGGATTATTGGGGGTGTTATAACTGGGATGATTGGGGGTGTTATAACTAGGATGATTGGGGGTGTTATAACTAGGATTATTGGGGGTGTTATAACTGGGATGATTGGGGGTGTTATAACTAGGATGATTGGGGGTGTTATAACTGGCATGATTGGGGGTGTTGCAACTGGAATGATCGAGGGAACTGCAACCGGGCTGACTGAGGGTATTAGGGACAGAGGTAGAAAATGCTAGTTGGGTTGACAAAGTGGCACAAAAACAATCAGCGGTCAAACTTAGCAAGAACACAGAAGACAGATGTTTGTGGAGAAACACCATGTCCTGTGCCACTCAGCATGCCACATGATGATCACATTGACACCAGGACTCCTGGAATGTTGTGTGACAACCTCCTGTTACAAAATACTCAGACCGTAGCCATATAGCTGACTCTTTCAGAAGAGTGCTCCCATCACGGTCATGATCTGTCAAAAAGATTCTATATTTCTGGCCAGTTTCCCCACCTCGTGCACCCTCATGCCTAAGGTGTCTGCAGAGTCCTGTGTCCAGCTTCATGCTGGTTGACCCCAGCCTCTTCTACCAGATTCCAAACCACTGTGATGTTTACCGTGGCTCAAGTATTTCAGTTTCCCAGACACAATACTATTTTAGAGCCAGTTCTCTTCATTGTTCACATTTTGTCAGTAATTGTTTTCTTCTTGGTCCATGATATAATCTAAGAACTTTTCTGTACATTTTTAAGCTCAAAAGCCCCAATTTTCTACTTTCGTGTTTGCGAAATCGTCCATGACTCACTTCTGCGTGTGTACTAGGGGTGCAGACAAATTCCCATTGGCATAATTAAAAGTCACAAGAAAAAACCTGTAAAGTGAGCTTATGACTCCGAGATATCACCAATAACAAATTAAAAGTCACAAGAAAAATCCATAAAGAGAGTTGATGACTCAGAGATATTACCAATAACAAATTAAAAGCCACAAGAAAAATCCATAAAGAGAGTTGATGACTCCGAGATATCCCCAATAACAAATTAAAAGCACATGACATTGTTAACATTACTCAGATACGTGTATGTATTAACTGTACTTCTTCTTTCATTTGCTTGAAACTTATTGTCTATATCTACAATATTGTATATTGCATAAACCCTTGTATAAACTTCACTGTAATAACTAATAACTGTATAATATTGTGAAGCGGCATGATTACCCACACCAGTTTGCAATTCACTGACTGGCAGGTCAGGGGAACATTGTGACAACTGGGAAGACTGATGGTATTAGTGGTATGGGTCTATAAAGAAAGAAAATGATGGATGGGGTGGTTATGAAGTAATAATTTAACTGGTGTGATTAAACATAAGATCAGAAAAGTTAATTAACAGTAAACAAATTCATGTTAGTAACAAATGTATGCACTAACATTTCAGTTACAATAAATGTAAGTAAATCACAATGCAGTCAATATGTATGTAGTTAGAAAATGAGAGCTCTGGGTGTTACATGATCACCCATCAAAACCATGAAGAAAAGAAAAAAAAATGTATGGAGCTTATGAACAGAAGATATAACAGAGAAATGTGCTGTATCTGGTAAAATAGGCAAGACAGGCAGAGAAAGATGTATTTGGAAAGCTTAAACAGCTGGACAGCAATTAATAATGTAGACAATATTAACTTCATCAATATATCAATAGGCGGTCAACATGGCTGAATTGATAAGAGTGCTTGTTCTTTAACATCCGGTGTGCTGATGCCGAGGTAGCTGGTTCAATCCGTACACCAGTCAGTTGGACTAAAATGTTGACTTCTTGTCCTTGAATTGGGGACGTAAATGACAAGTCCCTCAGAAGTCAAAGTGGGTTGGCCTGATGGCGAGGGACACTGGTAATAGGGAAAGCTAATCCACATGCAAAGATCAGTCCGGTGCACTAGAAGCAGCAGCATGTCTATGAACTACTCTCGAGTTACAAAAAAGTAACAACAGAAAGAGGACTGGACAAACATGATCGCTGATGTTTGTTCCATCACCTGGCATTCGAAGACGTCAATTCATGGCACCAAACACCAAAAATCCTACGCCCATGAGCAGGAATTTAAAAAAAAAAGTAAAGGAAGTTCTAGTTGTACTTTTATCAAGTTTTCTCAATCTGAGCTCTATCCAGTACCTTTCCCCCACCTCTTGATTTGCGAGAATCTACCTAGCTCTTTCCCCTGGAGGTTCACAGCACTGATTCTGTCATACAATTTTAGTCATGCTATTTATTCTGCACCGGTTATTGAAGTTTTGATACCAGCTTCAACTTCCATTGACGTCCAAAATTTCCTAGTGCTATGAAAGCTTCTCTTGTGTATAGTGTGATTTTAATATTTAGACCTGCGGCCCCCCCCCCCCCCCCCCCCCCCAATTTATATTGCTATTTAAGCAGGTGTATGATTTCACGTCTTGAAGTGAGATTTCACAAAGGTGGATTGGGTTATCATTTGCTTGATTTATTCTCATTATCTATGTCTTTTCCCTAAGAAGTGTTAGACCTAATTGTTGTGACTTTAGTACCACCTTGCATATGATTTCGTGTGAGGGACAGAAGTAGGGTGATCACTAAATGCATTATTCAATGGCTGAGAGTGAAAAGAAGATGGCAATGTAGTAATTCAACACATTTTTGCAAAACAATCAACATGTAAACTCCCAAAAAATTAGATATTAGGCATATACCTTCAAAATCCCTTTGAATGTTTGCTAGAAAGAATAAACATTAAAATACAACTAAACTGACAAACTTCGCAGGCAGCTATATGAACAAGAGTGAGGGTACAGAAATAGGTAATACTGAAACAAATTACAACATATAATTTCTAAGTCAGCTTTGTGCTGAAACTAAATATACTATCTACAACTCCCAAATGTTATCCCATTGTTTTACTTTATTTTTGTTGTCTATTGTCATGACCATCATATAAGTACGGCAGTGAGTTCTATGTTGCAACTAAACATACTATCTACAACTCCCACATATTATTCCATCATTTTACTTATTCCTCTATAATGTTCACACTCCTGAAGGTCCCTTATCATAAGCAACTTCACCAGATATCCTTCGCTCCAGTCTGCTGGTATTTCTTCAGTCTCCCAAATAATTTCTGCAGCAGTTCAATTTAAGTGTCTATATTGGCTTTAACAGCTTCTGTTGAGTTACCACTTGGACCAGCAGCCTTCCCACCATGCAAGTAAGACAGTGAGCTTATGTTGCAACTAAATCTACCTACAACTTATCTTACAGCTCTTACAACAACACTATCTACCAACCATTGGCACCTTGCCGTCTTGACAGACGATAGTTTGTGCTTTAAAAAGGCATAATAACTTTTAACTATGGCGGTAGCGAGTGTGACTGATAAGGCCAATTTGCGCTGTAAATGTCCGTTCACAGTGGGTGCATGTGAACACGTGGTCATTTCCACCATCATGCACCATCTTACGTCTCAAACGCTTGGTGTGTGACTTTTCTGCAATAATTTTCTCCTTTGACTTTATTCCATTTCTGATATTTGCCCTCCATGCAACACGTTCAGCGGCGACTTGCTCCCAATGTGCATTATCAATGCCTGTATCAATCATGTCCCGCTTACACACATCTTTGTATCGTAGTAGAGGCCGACCCTGAGATCTCTTACCCATCTGTAATTCACCAAAAAAGATATCCTTTGGTATTCTACCATCATCCATCCTCCTAAGATGTCCTATCCATCTAAGTCTACGAAGACTGAGCATGGAATAAACTGTCACACAACCTGATCTTTCCAATACTTCAGTATTTGTGATTTTGTCTTGCCACTTAATACCAAGAATTCTTCGCAGACACCGCATATGAAAGCTGTTTAAATTGTTCTCTTGGTGTGAGTAAGTTGTCCAGGTTTCACTGCCATAGAGAAGAGTACTAAGGACACAGGCTTGATAGACAAGGACTTTTGTTTTGGCAGTAAGCTTCCTGTTCTCCCAGACTCTTTTTCTTAACCTGTTCATTGTTGTTGCTGCCTTACCAATCCGGATGTTGATTTCCTGATCTAGGGATAATTTGCTATTTACCACTGATCCTAGATATGTAAAATGGTCTACTATCTCTAGTGCGGCGTCGTCAATAAAGATTGATGGTACCCCATGTGCACCTTGTGACATAATCTGTGTCTTCTTTTTGCTAATTGTTAAACCAAATTCAGAACAAGCATTGGAGAATGCAGATAGTAGACATTGCAATTCTTCCTCAGAGTGGGTCGTAACTGCAGCATCATCTGCAAAAAGCAACTCTCTGATCAGTACCCTCCTAATTTTGGTCTTAGCCTTCAATCTCTGAGCATTGTAGAGGCCGCCATCTGAGCGTGAGTGAATGTATATACCACCATCCTGATCACGAAATGCATATTTCAGTAGAAGTGAAAAGTATATTCCAAAGAGGGTGGGAGCTAGTACACAACCTTGCTTAACTCCACTCTTGATTTCAAATTCTTCAGAAGTTGCACCATCAAACTTGATTATACCCTTCATGCCTGTGTGGAACGATTCCACAATGGACAGAAGAGTTGGTGGGCAGCCAATCTTCTTTAGTGCCTTGAACAGACCCTCACGACTGACCAAATCAAATGCCTTTGTGAGGTCGATGAAGGCAATAAACAGTGGTTGATTCTGTTCACGGCATTTTTCTTGCATTTGTCGCAATGAGAATATCATATCAGTGGTAGACCGGTTCTGTCGAAAGCCACACTGTGATTCGGGGTAGACTTGATCTCCTAGGACTTGAAGTCTGCGCAGAACAATTCTGGCAAATACTTTTCCAACAATACACAGAAGTGAGATACCCCTATAGTTGTTACAGTCGCTCCGATCGCCCTTGTTCTTGTACAGCGTTATTATGTTTGAATCTTTGAAATCCTGTGGGACTTGTCCTTCACGCCAGCATAGCTCTATTAGCTGATGGATCTGTAGAGTGAGTGTGTCTTGCCCACTCCTGATAACCTCTATTGGAATCCCATCCTTTCCTGGAGCCTTGCCAGAAGCAAGTTCATTTATAGCACACTTAACTTCTGTTATGGTGGGAAGTGTGTCCAGGTGGTCAAGAGTTGGTAGAGCCTCTATGGCGTTAAGGGCATCATTCGCTAGTTTGGTCTCACTTGAGTAAAGCTCCAAATAGTGCTCTACCCATCTGTCCATCTGCTGTTTCTTATCAGTGATGACTTCTCCAGTCAAGGTTTTCAGCGGTGCACTTCTTTTGATCACTGGACCACAGGCTTTCTTTATTCCTTCATACATGCTTCTTATGTCTCCCTTATCACTTGCGATTTGAATGGACTCACATAACTTGATCCAATAATCATTTGCACACTGCCTGGCAGCCTTTTGCACATCCTTCCTAGCTTGCCTTAGCTCACTCAGAGTGTTACGCGTTGGTCTTTCCTTGTTTCTTAAGAGAGCTTTCTTCTTCTTATCAATCAAGGGCTGCAGAGTCTCGCTGTTGGCCGCAAACCAGTCCTGCCTCTTATGATCCACAGTGCCGTAAACCCCTACGGCAGTTTTATAAAGAGTTTCCTTAATTTGACCCCACTTTTCATTTACTGTACAATTTTCTGGTGTATCAGTGAAAGCATCTTCAAGTTGCTGTTGAAACTGAAAGCACTTTTCAGGATCATGAGTGTTAATAATATTAATCCTGTGGCTAGATTTGTGTTTAGCTGTGTAGATTCTCTTTGGTCTCAGTCTAACCCTTGCAACAACCAAAGAATGATCCGTATCACAGTCAGCACTGTGGTAACTACGAGTCAATGATATATGGTTCAGATGTTGTCTCCGTGTGATGATGAAGTCCAGCTGGTGCCAATGGCCGGATCTTGGATGTTTCCATGTGACCTTATGCATCTCTTTTGTTTTAAAAAAAGAGTTTGTAATACATAGGTCATTACTGGTGCAATGCTCCAGCAGCCTTTGCCCATTTTCATTCATGCGACCGATGTTGTATTTTCCAAGGCACACTGGCCATGAACTTGAGTCCTTGCCCACACGAGCATTGAAATCACCGAGCATATAAATGTAGTCAGATTTTGGAACTGCCTTGATCACGGAGTCTAACTCCTCATAGAACAAATCCTTCACATCATCAGAGGAATCGAGTGTCGGTGCATATGCAGTAATAATGGTGGCAAACCCAAAAGAGGTTGCCAAGCGCAGGGATAATAGTCTTTCATTTCCTCCTGCTGGAATTTCAATCATTCCCAGTAGCGAATTCTTCACTGCAAAGCCCACACCGTGTTGCCTTTTTTCTGCCTGCCCCTCTACCCTTCCAGAAAAAGGTGTAGTTGTTTTCCCTGAGTGACCCTTCCTCAGCGAGGCGAGTCTCCTGCAGGCCAGCAATATCAATGTTAAGACGATTGAGTTCGGCATCAATCACAGCCGTTTTTCTCACATCGTCAATATTGGTCAAGTCAGTGGAAAATCCTGGACACATGGTTCTCACGTTCCAGGTTGCAAGCCGTAGCTTGAGGTTTCTATTTTTATTTTTGTTTGTACCTGGTGCATTGGTTTTACAGCCTGCGATTCAGATTTTGTCCTAGCCCCAAGCACCCATTGAAGCAGGCAGGCTGTGGCGGATCAGCACCCAATTGGCTGGGGGCTGCCCAGCTTGAGGCGGGCGGTAGCTGATCAGTGACACCTATAGGTGTCTCCCACCGTCAGAGGCAACGCGTGGCGCCCCATGTCTACGCCAACTGACAAGGACTTATAACCCGTAACAGTTGCCTCTCGCTTTGATTCCGAGACCAGTTAAGACCAGGGATGGAGTTATTGCCTCTCCATAGCACAAAGCCTGGGCTAAAATATAGAGATCATGTGTTGCCCATGCAGCATGATCCCTCTCTCGGCCCGCCTAGTTCACTCCAGAGGAAAGGTAACACCCCTACATCTGGAACAAGACAAGCTGCAGAAGCTGCCGGATCAGCAAAGCAATGCTCTAACTGTCCGCCTGTCGGAGCTTCGATCCTAGACCAGTCGCCAACCAAGGCTTAGGGCCTGGTCTGCCCTGCCATGACAATTTTGTCTTTAGCTTGCATTTCCTCGCACCAGGGTAAGGCTTGTACCCTCCCAATTGCGCTCTTCCGCCCGAAGCCGTTGGCACAATGTGGGGTGTCGGGTTTGGTAAGCGCCGCCCAACGTTCGGCGCTAACAGAGACCAGGTAGTACCGTCTACTGTTATACGGTAGCTCAGTCATATCTGACTAAGACCTGACTGACAACAACACTATCTACAACTCCTACAAATAACTCCACTGTTTTAATTTATTTCTGTTGTCTAGTGTCCACACCACAATACAAGCAAGGCAGTATGCTATCCACTATGCAACTGTGGCTCCCAATAACAATTTATTGCATATAATATAATAACACAATGTAATATAACATTATAATTTAGCATAATATTATATAATGGGGTGAACAGGCAGGCTTCCAACCAGGTGGGTCATGTGCTGGCCAGATAGTCACACTGCACATAATAATGGAGCGGAACATTGAACTGTACTCGCCACTTTGTATTGGATTTGTGGACTGAGAGAAGGCCTTTGGCAGCATTGGTGAGGAATCTCATTGGAGGTTGATGAGGCATTATGGGATCTCACAGAGGGTCATTAACTTAGTAAAAGCAATGTGTGGAGACGTGGCACACAGAGTTCTCCACAAGGGAAGGCTAGCAGAGGAACTTGATATAGAACTGGCAGTGAAATAGGGATGTTTTTAGTTATCTTGATTGTTCTGAAGATGATCATAATAAATGGTGTCAGCGGTATGGTGACCTCAGTAACAGGCATGGGGATCAGTTAAGGTCGTGATGCACATACCCTGCACCGCACCTCGGAGATCAGCGGCCTCTGTGCTGACTTTGTGAAACCTCATGCAAGACTTCTGCTATAAGTTCATGATGTACATCATAGATAAATGGCCATCACAGGAATGAACCAAAATGGCAGGGGATCTCAAAGTTGAAGATACATTGATCAGAAACTATTCTGGCACTCAATAGCCAACTCCCAATTCATGGATAAATGATGTCCATCGAGGGTCTGCTCTACTAATTTGACATATGAGATTTGATGTCCACTGAGTGTGATTCCTGCTAAGCGACAGGTTTAAATGTCCACTGAACAAGAATCCTATCAAATGACAATTCAGTTTAAATGCCATCACACGTTATTTACTAAAGTGCTTGAGAGAAAACCATGCTTACTATGCAAGTTTCCCAAAACTTAAGGAAAGATCCTAATGTTCCTGATCTGCTCCACCGAATACCCTAAGGCATGTACATGGCAAATTGTCTCTGTGGCTAGCCAATTCATCAGGTGGAAAGTCTGACCACTCTGTGGCTAGCCAATTCATCAGGTGGAAAGTCTGACCACTCATTGGGGTCATCAAAGTCCCAAATGTATGGGCTGCATCCTTCTAGTCTCCAAAGGTACTAGCCTGAGGTGAACATGAAGCTTGAAATATGCAGTGAGATCTAGCGGCAATGTGCAGTATTTTAGGATTCATTGGGTGACCCAGTACCAAAACACCATGTGTCGGTTCTATTTATGAAAGTCTTAATGAATGGAGGGTATGCTCCTGCCTTCCCTTGAGGGCAGACTGCTATTCTTGACAAGTCTGTTGGGGAGCACCACCTGCTTATGGAGGGACAAAGATGACATCACAAGTCTGAGGCCTTGGAATGTCCAACAAAACTAGGCTAATCCAGTGAACACATGCCAGGAAGACGTTGGATGTGCCAGCTAAAAGAAGTAAATATTGCAGCTCTTCTGAAAACAAGCGCAACACAAAAACATCAAAATTAAAAACAATATATATCAGACAAACGAAGAAGTGGAAGAAGGGTATAAACATTCTCACCAATAAATGTATTGAGGTCATCAGTTGTATGTGCCGCAGCCAAAGCTACTCTCACACTGTCCTGCCGTTGCTGCTGGACGAGGTTAAGATCTTGTATCTGGTTGTGGATGTCTAGCACATGCGTGAACAAACTATCTGTCGACTGATGGACATAAAAACCAGTCAGTTTCACGTGCAACATTTAGTAGCCCATACATTCACTCATTATGAGAGTTAATCATGTGTAGTTATAGAGGCAAAACGTATTCAGTGACAGAATAAATTATATCATCATTGGCCGAGGGGTTAGCAGCTTTCTCCGTTAATCCCGAATACTCTCGTGGTTGACGTGAGCGCACGAGAATTAGAAGTGGTTCGAGTCGCGCCAGTGACTTATGAGAGTATGGAGCCGGTCGCTCAGAAAGTCATGGCGTGCTGATGAGCGTAATCTAGCCTAGGAATCAACATACAGCTGAAAGATGCTGGTGTTAACCGCATTATCTTGAAACAGGATGGAAACGCGAAAAAAAAATTAAAAAATTACATGTCTGCTAAATGGGATACTAGACAAACTTACTGACTGGAGTAGGCTTACTGATATACATAGCTGGTACTATTAGTACTGGGACTCTTCACTGCCCATTGAAGATGAGGACAGCACATTTATAGGAATGTCCTGAGTGCTGTGATGCCAGTTCTTAACTCAACAACTCAAATGTAAATTAACTGGCAGGTGATGTAAATTTACTAACAGGCATAATAATCTTGCCCTGTAAGAAGGGTAAAACTTACTTATTACACATACACTTACTCATTGATCGACACAGGCATAAACTGAATGATACATGAATATTTACATGCCATAAACTTTACAAAGTAAAGGACCCCTGCACACACCTTGAGGCATATTGGGTGTGTGTGCTAACACTATGTTTTATGTAGACCAATCAGCCTTTGATGGGTCACGTGGGAAGTAGCACAGCGATCACCTTTAATTCTCAGGACATGACCACCAGGCTTGCAGGCTGGAGAGCACGTGCATACTTAAAAATAAGTGCAGATGAGCAGCACCCTCTGCATGACGCTGTATTCAGAGAAAAGGGTGACAGGCTAAAGAGGGGCACATCATGGATGGGTCGGGCAGAAGATGTCGTTAGACAGGTCTGCAGTCTTACCAGTATCAACCCCAGCAAGGAATGGGTGCCGGTGCCTCCAGCTTTTAAGTGCACTTTCTCCTGCATTATCACACTCGACAGACGGTGCAGAGAGCAGAACCCTGCCGCTGTCGTCAATGCAGAGGTTAACGCGCTCATCTATGAACACTCAGATAGCCCCGAAGTGCTCATCTATACAGATGGATCTGTTGTAAAGCAGCAGAGAAGTGTGTGGGCATTTACAGCCCGTTCAGCGGGCCGAACCGTTCAAGAATCCAGTGGTGCCCACTCTATGACCACGAGCAGCATGACGATGGAGGTGATGGCAGTTACACAGGCTTTCATATGGCTGGAATCACAGCATTATACCAACGTGTGTGTACTAAGTGATTCAATGAGCATGATTCAGAAGGTCGAAGCTGGATCTGTACGTAGACACTGGACTGAGTCGCTGCGGAAGTCTGTTGTCCGTAAAGTCACTTTCATCTTCGTCCCGGGACATGCGGGAGTCGAGGGAAATGAACAAGCTGATAAACTGGCTAGCTCTGCACCCCCTGTAGATGGCCAGCCCATGGATCGTGCCGATGTTATTAACGTCCTCAAAGATATGGCGAGAACAGAGGACTTTGATGTCAGTGAATCCACATCGTTGTCCAGGATGAAAGACTTGGGAGTAAGAATCAGCACGGCCAGACGCGAGAGGTACATCGGGAAAACAAGGCGCCTCGTCAACCAACACAGAACTGGCACTATTAGCCACCAGACGCTGATGCATATGCTGGGGGGGGGGGAGAGGATGTGAGCACCTATGGACATGTCCGGAGTGCAATGAAGATACCCCAACTGATAACTGATCCTGTTACAGAAATTGCAGTCGACGATCGGGGTTCAAATCTAAATATTTAAAAGAACTGCTGTGCAACCCAAATATTGGCAAGCGGTGCACTGGTGGGCTAGGGAAATGACGAAAAGAATAAGATGCAACTTGACAACAATAAACATAGGAGACAGAAGCCATCCAAACTGCAAAGAGACAGACGTATTATTGTAGAGGAAGAATTGATAACATCTAGCCGATAAAAAGAAGTAGATTTTTGTACTAGGGAGAAACGATAAGAATAATGGATAACATCTTTTGATATCTCTACGATGGCCATAAGATAATTACTTGTACGGATGCATGAACCTTTTCTATGCTGCAACTTGTAACTGATGGACCCTTTTTTTTGTATGATCAGTCGGCAATGTAGAACTACCATTGAAATTGAACTAATAAAATACGATGATGAATCTGATGGAAGATGCCTCTCTTCATTAAGTTCTCGACGTTGGGTTCGACGAAGTTCACAATTATATGTTGAGTTTGCCTGGGAGTTGCACTGTTCAGTTTTCACAACGCAGAAGTAATATGTCACCTCCACTCAATTTGCTGTGCGATTGGGCCACCATATACCCCTCTGCGGCGGTTGGCCACGATGGGTGGCAACACTGCCAAATCTACCACCAGGCAGCTTGACCACCAGGCCTGCAGGCAGGTGTGCCAGCCACTGGACTACCTTGGCTCACTGGCATAAATTACTGGTTGTCATGAACTTATTGACAGACATAAACTTACTGACAGACATAAACTTACTGACAAACATAACTTACTGACAAACATAAACTTACAGACAGGCACACATTTACTTACTAGCATATCCTTTACAGGACATTGCAGTCAACCTCAGCGCTTTTTTTTATTTTTGCTGTTTCTGATTTCTTGGCAAGTTTACGTTCAGTACTTTGCGATTGCTTTCTGAACAACCAGCACTCATACTATTGTATGGAAATCAACGCAAGGCAGTCTGCTTCCAAATCGCCCACAGCTGTGTTTCAAACATGGTATGTGGGATTGCAAATTGCATTGTAACCCCTTCACCACACAACTGGTTTTACTAATAAACATACAGTTAAACACAATCCCACCCCACACACAAGACAGCCCCTAACAACCAACCTTGAATGCAGGAAAACCTAGAGCTATGGATACGTCTGTGTACATGTGGAGTTTCTCATGGGCGAGTGGGTGGATTGATGGGGCGATGGACAGGTCGAGAATACACTGGCGAGTATTGCTGAAATAACATAGGAAAACAAATGTTATGCTTGTCACAATAATTTCTCATACAAATGTTTACTAACTGATTACGTGTCATAGAATTTTAATTCCCATTGTCGCATTTAAGTTTAGGTAATTAATATTGTATATAATTTTAACCAGATATCAATTTGTTCTAATAACTTGTACTTAATAACTGAAAAGTAAAATTATTATTCAGTTTTAAATAATTAATCAATAATGACATAAATTTAATTACTAACAAAATGATGTAGTTTTGACTATTAACAAAATGACACAGTTTTGACCTACGACTACAAAATAATTTTTGCTTGAATACAGAAAATTTTTTATTTGACTACAAAATAATTTTGTCTTGTAGCAAGGGAAACCACCAAATGATATTCACAAGCATTCATGCAGAAATACATTTCAAAGTCAGTGAACAATGTTATTGGTCGTTTTAGGACAGCCTTGTCTGGTATGGACTATCATGAGGTTCCACAGGCAAGGAATAATTGACAAGTTTCAAAAGCAGCCAAGAGCTGATCAACTTAATGATGGAGAGGGTGTTGTTAGAAAGAATTCCCAGTGTGAAGCCAGCATGACAGAATGGATCCATCCATCCATCATGTGCCATGCCGGTAAGCGTGGACGGCCATGTTTTGCCACCTCACTCGATCGCCAGAGTCATGTATCAGCTCCGAGTTCCTGTTTACTTCTCGGTCTTCCCCTTGGTCTGTTCCCTTCGATCTTGCCAGTTGTCACCAAGTTCTCCAATTCATTTCTTCTCATAACATGCCCAAAAAATTTTGACAGTCTACGTCTAATGTCTCTAATCAGTTTACAATTTTCATTTGTTTCTTGAAGGACGTGTTCATTAGTCTTTTTTGCTGTCCAGGGTATTCTTTGCATTTCCCTCAGAAACCACATCTCTACAGCCATCAGATGTTTTTCAGCTTGACTGCTCATTGTCCAAGCTTCACATCTATATAAAAGTACAGGTTCTATGTAGCACCTCAACACTCTTTTTCTCGTTTCAACTGACATCTTTTTATTGGTTAGTATGTTTTTCATCTGGCTAAAGGCTACTTTTGCGTCGGCGATTCTTGTTCTAATCTCTTCAAGGCATCTCCTATCAGATGTTATTACTGTTCCGAGATAATTGTACCTATTCACTTAAATGGATAAAAACTTGCTATTCAACTTCTGGTGTGTTGATGCTGAGGTAGCGGGTTTAACCCCTGCACCGGTCTGTTGGATTAAAATGTTGACTTCTTGTCATAAATTACTAGTACCTCAGAAATCAGAGAGGAGTCGTCTGATGACCTGGGACACTGGTATTATGGAAAGCTAATCCACACGCAAAAATCAGTTCAGTGCACTAGAAGTTGTATCCCTTGCATGGGCTACACTTGCAGTTCAAAGCGAGCAAAGAAAAGAAAAAAACAGAAGGTCCCAATTTACCCGTCCAAAGACACTGTCACACAACAAGACATATCCAGCGAAGAAAACTTCATCAGTTCAGAGATGAAGCTGTTCCGCAAATCATCCGTCAAGTGGCGAACCTGCGCAGCATGAGAGTTCATTGACCGGGACAGTATGTAGTTCATCACCTGAGGTAAAAGAGAGGTTAGGAATAAGCTAATACATGTTGTATGTTGAGTAGATCTACAAGTAAATGCACATACCAAATAAAAGCTGTAGTTAGTTTCAGGTTTATGGTATTCCAGTACAGTTTAGTGGAAGAGGTTGGCTCATGCCATGTTGCATGATGATCATTATTGCACGAGTGGAAGCCAATAATGCATAGAACTGCATACTCTGTTTTCTAAAACACGTTTTCAGTAGAACAGACTGTATTATTTCTCCATCATAATTCTACAGTAGAACAGACTGTATTATTTCTCCATCATAATTCTACAGTAGAACAGACTGTATTATTTCTCCATCATAATTCTACAGTAGAACAGACTGTATTATTTCTCCATCATAATTCTACAGTAGAACAGACTGTATTATTTCTCCATCATAATTCTACAGTAGAACAGATTTCTTCGTCATCATTCTACAGTAGAACAGATTGTATTATTTCTCCATCATAATTCTACAGTAGAATAGACTGTATTATTTCTCCGTCATCATTCATCAGTAGAACAGATTGTATTATTCGACGATAAGTAATTAAATTTACAACCTGTTTGACCTCCCACCTTATCTGTCTCTTCCTCCTTCATTGAACAAGCTTTATTTTTAACAACAAAAGGCAAAAGTTAAGATGAAGATCAACAATAGAAATCACAATTCTGCTTTCACCTGTGTTTTATGATAGTCAAGTTTGACTGGCGCTTGCGAGTTCTGTCTGGCCAAAGTGCTGATAATGTTCTGTTTCTTCTCCTAAATAAGGAAACATGATATTATTAGCTCTTTCTACATCAACAAACTACAAAATGAGACATTCATTTATTCTTAATTAAAATTAACGCAATGATGAGTTGGTTTGTGCCATACATTATGTATTTCTGCATTCGGCATTGTTTGTATTCTCGTTTTGAAAGAAAATATGAAACACACCATACTGTTCAACAACTGTTGTTTAGCTTACAATCCTTGGTGGATGATATTTCTCTTAACCTACAATTAAGCTTAGGGATGAGGCTGTCCATGCATTATTTTAATCAAGACAAAAACACAGAGCTGATCCATGACTTTGGTGATCATGCAAGATGGCGAAAGATATTCGCCCATGCTTATCAGCATGGCACATCATGATGATTAATTGTTTACCTGTGGCCTATGTGGTGGAGTTCTGTGTGTGTTATATATATACAGACCACTCCCCCCCCCCCCCCCCCCCCCACATGGAAACACCTTTACTATCAGGTCTACAGAAATAAGAACCACACAGCAAATCTAGATCCATATGATGTCAGAGCAAGAAATTACTGTATATTCTCCAAAAGAGGAGCTTAACAGGCTGCAACCAACAAACCCAAAGCATAGAAAAAAGAAGAAAACAATAAACATCTTACAACAAGCCCTCGAAAGTCTTGAATCTTCTCATGTTTCAGCCGCAGCTCTTGTCTTTCTTGTTTGGCTTTTCCAATTTTGTTCTTGAGACTTGTTGTTTCGGCCTTCAAACAAGGAAGCACGGATTTCTCTTCAGCAAGCTGGATTTGAGCATCAATGTAACTGCTGTGGAAAAGAACAAGTACTACAATGTTAGCTTCTTTTATTACTTTCTCTTTTGGGAGGGGTTTCATATATATATCTTTATATGTCAGGGGAATTCAATATATATCTTTCTCAGTTAGTGGAATCATATATATAAGGGGTGTTCATTTGAAATCCGTTCGTGCCGCACCGTGCATAATTGCATACGTTGAACATGTTCATGTGATAGTCATGTGATAAGTACTGAGCAATGAATAAAAGAGCACGTGCTTATCGTCCCATGATGCATAGATTCTGTTTCTGACCATTGAGAAAATGGCTAGGTTGATTCACAATCCATCCAAAGAAGCTCAAACAGTTTCTTTCATTTGAAAGATGTCAACCAGTGGACATTCATCGAAGAATGCAGGCAGCGTATGGTAACAAATGTGTGTCGAAGACAACAGTGACACACTGGGCCCGAATGTTTCAGAAAGGAAGTCAGTTCATGATAGATCTTCGACGGCCGGGTCAAGCACATATTGTTGCAACAGATTAAACCATCGCCAAAACTGATGCAGCAGTACATATGATCTGTCGTCAAAGCATACGTTCACTAGCGAAAGAATTTGATGTGTCAATTGGGACAATTCAAAAAGTCATTTGTATGAAACTGCAATATCAGAAGGTGTGTTCACAGTGGGTACCACGGATGTTGACCGAACACCAAAAAGAGGAACGCATGGGATGGTGTTTGAACCACATGCTGTGTTACAGAGTGGAGGGTGATGCATTTCTCTTCCGCATAGTGGCCTACTTGGTGAGTAGTGTAATGTGTGGAGAATCGTAGTTTAACTATCAGCCAAGTTCTGTGCTGAGAAATGACCATGGTGCCAAATGCAGAGGAAGAGAATAAGTAGCCATACCCCTATGAAGGCGGGCACACTAGACAGAGCTATTATTATACAAGCCACATGCCGGCAATGAATATACCAGTAGAGAATCTGGACTCCAATAGCAGGCGAGCCCATGGCAGTCAGTCTCATGCTGAACACCTGTACTCCCCACAGCATTTCCATTACCAATTTCAGGCTGGGTCGACCTGTGAGCCAAGCTAAATTTTAAAAATCTAGCAGGATGCAGAATCTAACTCATGACCACCAGGCCAGCATTTAACCCCTCTATGCTATCACATCCAGCAATGGTTCTTCACTGTGATTACCAAATCCTGATGGCGCAAATATCTTTTGATTTAAAAAAAATATTTGCAAACTTACCTGGCTAACTGAAACCCACGGGACTGGTCTCCCATGAGTCTGTGAACTTGCTTGCGGATGTCCACCATGATATCCTCAAGCTGAGCCGAGAGTTTCGACTGCTCGTTGAGTTTTTCTTGCTCGTGGAACCAGCGCAGAACATGCCGCTCATTGCCGGCCTGAGAAACAAAGAATGAACACAAAATAAGAACCATCCTGGCATTACCAACCAGCATTCAGACATTAAGGAGCCATGTGGTGAAACAACTAGCAGACAAGCTTGCTGGGCCGGAAGTCGTGTCTTTGATTTCCCATTGAGTCAGATTGTAAAACACTGACCCAGTTTCCAGGCTGACCCAGCCTCAAATGGGCACCAGGAATTATGGGAAATAAAGGTCGTTGGCGTGATGCTTACCACCTGACCCGTGGAATGTCACCTGACCCGTGGAATGTCACCTCACCCATGGAATGTCACCTCACCCACGGAATGCCACCTCACCCATGGAATGTTGACTGATTTATAAAAAATATGGGTATAATATCATATAACTAATACACCTTAAAGTATTGAAAGGACTTTTCAAAATTCAGCCATTATTGTTGTGCAGTGTGGAAGATACGAGATGACCAAACGAGGATGGATGTACAGGTGACAACTTCAACTCTTCACCTACATAAGACTCCATGCCCAGGGGTTACTTCAGGTCTGATGTCAGGCTACGAGGGTGGTGTGGCCTAGGGGAACGGTGTCCACCTCTGACTCAAGAAGACTGAGTACATTTCCATGCTGTGAACTTTTACAATAATATTGAACCTGAGGCTGTTATACTTCCACTTGATCCTGGGGTAGTGGATCTGACATCTTACCTTTGCAGACAAGGGTGAGAAACTAGGGGTATTTGGTTCACACTGAGAACATTAAATTCATTTCGCCTTTGGAAAATGAAACGATTAAGCTGAATAGGGCAGTCAAGTAAATGATTAGGCTGAATAGTCAAGTCAAGTAAATGATTAGGCTGAATAGGGCAGTCAAGTAAAAAGATAAAGACCCATTTTACATAGCTTGAGGTGTATTCAGCATATGGTAAACCAGTAACTACCATGACAGCTGGCAAGCACGCTTCCCACCTCACCTCCCTCCCCCGAAAAAGAAATGTCAAAACGTACAAATTAAAAAAATTTATCACATATTTAATTCTAGTACAAATGGACTCCCAGTTTATACAAATTTCAAATTTGGAAGAGTATGGGATCTAGCTATGCATGAGTCATAGTCATGACAAACTTGATGTGGTACATTTAGACACCAGCGAGGCGATTTGGGATACTGTTCTGGACTACCTCTTACAACACGGTCTGGGATCACTGATGATGATGATGATGTGGCTCTAACCCAAAAGTAACACAGGACAGATCAAGAATGACCCAAAAGGCAGCAGACTGTACAACAGGACTATTTATCACCCTCTTACATCACAAGATGCTGTGAAACTGACACTGGAAACTTAAGACCGGACATCTAGACTTTTTGTGTCTCTTAGGATTATCGTAGAAAACATGCCCTAGTAGGACTCTTTTCCAATATGATAACTTGCTGTAACAGTCTGTCATTATGCTGTCTCAGTGGTTATTCAAGGTGTCAGCATTATGTGTTCAATCTTACAATTCTTTTGATAACGCATGATTTGTGAATTCCAGGGTGTCACGTCAATTATAACATGCTTCAGGTCTTTCTCTTCAGATTGGTAAAATAAAATGTGTACGCTTGATGGCAATAAATACAGCTGGTGTTCTTCCCTGTGGTAATCATATATGTCAGTCCACATCCATTTTTTGGAGATGAGTGTGGCCATTTGGATAAAACGTTTGCTATTAAACTTTCGGGATGCTGATGTCAAGGTAGCGGATTCAACCCTTACACTGGTCAGTTGGACTAAAATGTTGACTTCTCATCCTTGACTTGAGGATGTAAATTACAAGTACCTCAGAAGCCAGTGTGGGTTCACCTGAAGGTGAAAAGTACATGTATGGATTACGATTGAGTTCAAAGCATGCAAACCAACTAGGAGGCTAAGACCAAGTGTATGTTCTTGCTGCTTCAATGTCATATTATGCCTTTAGTCACTTAGTTATTCTCGTGTGAAGCATTCCTTCCTGTAAGCTTGTCTTAAAATAAGGCAACAACAGCTGTGTTTGACCTGGTCTTCACATTTCATGTACCTAATCTAAGCCAGCCGGTCTCCCTGACCTAGAGGTTAACGTCTTTCTCCGTAATCCCGTAAATCCACGTGAGGAACATAACCTGCGCGAGAATCGGTAGCGGTTCTCGCCACATTGGTAACTTAGGGGTATGTGAGCTGGTCGCTCAGAAAGCAGTGGCAAACTACTGAGCGTAATCTTGCCAAGAAATCAACAATCAGCTGAAAGATGCTGATGTTGACAGCAATGTCCTGTAAAGGATATGTGAAAAAAAAATATAAGCCAACTGCTGAATTTGTAATATGAACATCTCAGTTTACATTAACCCCTTACCACCTTGTCCACAACCACTCATTCTTCCCTTTAACTCCTCCTCTATAACAGACTGACAGATATCACATTCAAAAACTGAGCTAAAACAGTTAAATTCTTACCAGTAACAGTTCCTGAACACTGTCAAATTCAAAAATTGAGTTACAACAGTTAAATTCTTACCAGTAATAGTTCTTGAACACTCTTCTGAACAGATGGGGGAGAAGAAATGTCACGCAGGCCATCTTTGGCATCATACGAGAAGCTGAAAGAATGGAGAGGAACTGTTGATCTTGTACGATTTCAGTTTAAAATCAAGGAAGTGGGAAAACCCACAGCAGATTTGGCTGCTCTCTTGTTTAAGTGCGTTGCTAGCTGGCACAGATGATTATGCCTATCTACATTCCTCAGTCTCTGCTGTTTTGATTCGTGTGATGACATATTTCCATGCCACCACACAATAGTGTCTCTGTGCCATCCTCTAGGTTCCCCCCCCCCCTCAAACTTACCAGCTGTTACAACATGTAGCTCTAATCAAAGCAGAAGCAAATGCACCTCCTTTCCTCCGCTAGCCTATGGGACACTCTTGGGCAAAAGAGTACCTGTTTACGCCCCCACTCTCCCAAACAGGGTAATATGAAAGCATTGTGCAATTAGTGGAGTGAGCTTCAAAACAGCCAACAGATAGTTATGGTCTCAAGTTCATGATGGTAGGCAGAGGATCTCTTTATAGAAACAATGGTTAGTCACCGACCAGTATGGTCACTGCCAAGAAGGAAAGCAATGGTAGGCTACCTTCTTTACTGATGTCTAGAGTGTTGTGAATTGATAACCCATGCATAAATTGATTAGAGAAATTAGATGTAGGCAGCCAAGATTTTTGGGCATGTTATGAGATAAACTTGAACAATTTATAACACCTGGCAAACGTGACTGGAAGAGAGCAAGGGGAAAACAAAGAGACAAAAACCTGGATGATTTGGTGACATGGCATCATTAAGACAATAATATAACCTTGAACCAAGATCTTGGTGATCGTGTGAGATGGAAAAAACATTCCCTTTTCTCATGATGTGATGAAAGAATGTTGTCTGTTTGTTTCTGATGTCCACGAGGAGTTTATTTTACATTTTGGTCACTTTTAAAAACAGTTTCCTTACCTGTATTGACTGTCCATCATATTTTAAACATTCTTCAAGCACCCTCATTTCCGTAACTCTTGATGAATTTTTGTGTGATCCCTTTTGGCAACATCTTCTGCGTTACTATTAAACTATACTATACATATATAATTAATGAGTGGTCTATACAAATATGAGACTAGCACTATTGTCAAAGATAAAAAGTAAAGGATCTTCTTTCATGCCGTGTAGTGTATGGGGTATATGGTGCTACAATTTGCGTATCCTATACAGAAGATCCAATAAATACCAGCATTTGTAGGCAATTTGTGATTTTCTGGGAATTATTACATTCAGTAGCTCGCTATTGCTTTCTGATTGACCGACACATGCATCATTGTGAAAAAAAATATCAATGTAGCATGCTCTGAAATTGCCTGTGTCTGATTTCAAATGTGAAACTGCGCTCACTGCCCCCAAATTACAGACACCAGTTTAGTGCTGATCTGATATTATTAGACAGGTCGGCACTCCATGGGCGCTGCAGTTAATATTATATAGGCCACCTTCATTTTTCATAACATTTCCTGGTACCTATTTAAGGCTGGGTAAACTCGGAAGCCAAGATCAGTGAAAAAATATGTGAATAGCATGTTAACCACTATGCTACTGCAACTATTGCACACTAAGTAGTGTGTTCTAAATTTGGTGTGATTTTAAAGCTATTTGGAAAACTAAGAGTTAACCAACATATCATGTAAACATGAGGTCAGTATGGCCGAATGGATAAGAACGCTCGCTCTTAAACTTCCAGTGTGCTGATGCCATGGTAGTGGGTTAACTCTTTACCGGGTAGAACGCCCATTTCCGTCCGATCGCTTAAACGGGCAGACCGCCCGAATGCGCCCGATACTATTATGCATTGTAAAAATGCAATCTCTCGGCTTTCCGATACTTCCGACGGCTACTTTTGCTTTCGCGGATAGCTTGACAACGTGGCCACCATTTTCAAGCGCCTACTATGAATTTGAATAGACTTTTTTTGATAGTTTTCGGGGTTTTTACGCTTAATTTTTCAAAATGGATTTCAGCGATTCTTCAAGTGATAGCTGAGATTTCGCTAGGTTCAATTTAAGTGCCATTAAAGGGCACGAAGTTGACTACTAATTGGAGCTAGATATCAGTGAAAAGCGTTACTTTGCATTTAGCAGTCGTGAGTCGGACTTTAAAGAAAGTGATTATGATTCTGAAAATGTGTTTGTAAATTGCCGTATAGATGACTGAAAATCACAAACAATAACTGTATTTCATAAATATTTGTGTTCATATATGGATAACCGGCAACTATCAAGTGAGTAACATATTCTGCATGCTTTTCCCTTCATTGTGTTGTTTATTTAACTAAAATCGGTTGACTAGCACCTTATTTGTGATGTTTTTACTAATGCAACCCAACATTTTACCGAACCTGAAAAACTCTTGCCCATTCAGGGCTAAAAAACGGACAATTGTCTGCCCGGTAAAGGGTTAAACCCCTACACTGATCAGTTGGACTAAAATATTGACTTCTCGTAATTGAGTTGGGGACGTAAATTACAAGTACTTTAGATGTTGGAGAGGGTTCGCATGATGGCAAGGGACACTGGTTAATTGGGAAAGCTAACTCACAAGCAAAAATCAGTCCAGTACACTAGAAGTAGTAGCACGAGTATGGACTATGCATGAGTTCAAAGCAATCAAACGGAGGAAATAAAATGTAAACATGAATGAAACAAATAACAGACAGATAAACCAGATTAACAACAGAGAGCTAAAATATAGGCCAAAGACTATGAACTCACCTGAGGGCTTCCGCATCTTTGGCGATACTGACGTGATGAGTTTTTTCCTGAAGCTGTTTGGACGCATAGTCTGTGTTAGTGACGAGTGCTGAGACAAGAGAACTCACACTATGAGCCGAAGCCACTGCTTCTATCTTTTCCGAAAGCTGTTTCTGGGCATTTTCTCTAGTAATAGGGAAAAAAAGCAATTTTAGGCTTAAATCGGAACAGGGGTGGGTTGTGAAAATTGACGAGGACTCCCAAGTGGACCGAGCCTAAAATGGGTTACAGTAAATGTCTTGGGAAGTCAAGATGGCTGAGATACAGACCACATCATCAAGTGCCTTTGGGTCTATTAAAACAGGAACACAGCACCAGATGCCCAGTGTTAAGGCATGTTAAATAGATTACTTAATATTTTGTTAAGATTTCCATTTGCTTTTGCAACATTAATCAATATTAAATGTCACAGTGGTTTAAAATATGGACACAGCACTAGATGCACAATGTTAAGGCATGTTAAATAGATTAGTTAATTGTTTTGTTAAGATTTCCATCTGCTTTTGCAACATTAATCAATATTAAATGTCACAGTGGTTTAAAATATGGACACAGCACTAGATGCACAATGTTAAGGCATGTTAAATAGATTAGTTAATTTTTTGTTAAGATTTCCATTTGCTTTTGCAACATTAATCAATATTAAATGTCACAGTGGTTTAAAATATGGACACAGCACTAGATGCACAATGTTAAGGCATGTTAAATAGATTAGTTAATTGTTTTGTTAAGATTTCCATCTGCTTTTGCAACATTAATCAATATTAAATGTCACAGTGGTTTAAAATATGGACACAGCACTAGATGCACAATGTTAAGGCATGTTAAATAGATTAGTTAATTTTTTGTTAAGATTTCCATTTGCTTTTGCAACATTAATCAATATTAAATGTCACAGTGGTTTAAAATATGGACACAGCACTAGATGCACAATGTTAAGGCATGTTAAATAGATTAGTTAATTGTTTTGTTAAGATTTCCATCTGCTTTTGCAACATTAATCAATATTAAATGTCACAGTGGTTTAAAATATGGACACAGCACTAGATGCACAATGTTAAGGCATGTTAAATAGATTAGTTAATTTTTTGTTAAGATTTCCATTTGCTTTTGCAACATTAATCAATATTAAATGTCACAGTGGTTTAAAAAGACAGTGACGGAAGGCATGGTTCTTGGGGGAAGTGTCAGGGGTAGACTAGCATGAAGAGGGCGGCAGACACATTGGACAAGAAAATGCACAAGGCCGAGGAACTAGCAAACGATTAAGAAACTGTTTCATGCTGAGAGCGATGTTCTGTCAAGGATCTGCTACAAGATGATTTGTTACATTAATGTAAAATAGATAGCAAGTAAAGAAAGTATAGAAGGATGGAACTACACATTAGGATATTGATTTATTTGGTTGTTTCGGGATTTGAGATTTAAAGATTGAGCACAACCCACAACTGGCAACGCTGATCATATTCCGGTATGAACCTAAGACCTTGTCCACGCCGTTAGGATATGACATTAAAATAATAATAGGTAAGAGAATAACAGCTGCAGCAGGATATAACAATAGGAAATAAAAACAGTTAAGTATGTATAACTCATGCAAAAAAGTGAGATAATAAACACAGACACAATGTACTTAATCGTTATGGTGCTAATCCCGTGAAGTCCCATCAGGCGGCGATAGTGCCGGGCCCCCTGCCTCGAGGGGGTCCACCCATGACTACTGGTGGTCACCTTCCCCTGTGCTGTGGAGTCAAGGCACAGAGGAGTAGGTTAAGAGCTATTGACCAAATACCCCGGACACTCAACATACTACAGTGGAATGCCGAAGGAGTTTACAAGAAGAAAGAATCCCTGACACAGCGTCTTCATAAAGATAGAATAGATGTGGCATGCATTCAAGAGACACACCTCAACGCCAATCACAAATTCTCAGTCAGAGGATATCAGGCCACACGTTTCGACCGCGAAGGACACAAAGGAGGAGTTCTAATACTTACACGAAATACAATACCTTGCAGCGAAGTATCTGTGATCTCTGACAACCAAACGGAAATTATAGGTGTTGATATAATGATAAAGGACGTGAAAATAAGAATCTACAATCTGTATAGCCCAGCAGATAAGGACCTTACACTCTCAAACATGAAAATAACTGACACAAACTGCATTATTGTCGGAGACTTTAATAGCCGTTCAGAAAGATGGGGATACCCAGATACTGACAAAAGAGGAGATGAATTGGAGGACTGGGAAATAGACTCAAATCTCCATCTACTCAACAAAGCGGATGACACACCGAGCTTCTACTCCAGAAGATGGCTTACCACTTCTACTCCAGACTTAGCTTTCTGCACAGGAGACATCCTCCACAAAATCGATAGCCATGTGCTGGATCAATTAGCAGGTAGTGACCACAGACCAATCAAGCTTGAAATGAATATGGAGTATGTTCCACAGGAGCAAAAGCCCTTGCCCCGCTGGAATTACAAACGAGCAGATTGGGACAGATTTGCCATACTAACAGACAAATATTGTGAAAACATAAATACACGATATGGCAACATAAAGCAAATGGTGGAAAGTCTAAACAGAGCGATAATACAGGCAGCCACTGAGTCCATTCCTAGAGGAGCGAGGAAAAATTACAAACCATACTGGACTGAAGAACTACAAAGTTTGGAGGACAAAGTTGAAGATGCCAGGAAGACAGCAGAGAGAGAACAAACAATTGAAGCGAACATCTCTCTCAAAGCCATCTCAGCAAAATATAAAAGAACAGTAAATCAAACAACAAGAGATTGTTGGAGGGAAAAAACAGAAAACCTGAATTTTGACAGGGATGGAAACAAACTATGGAAACTAGTGAAAGCCATGAACAATGAAGGACCTAGAAACAAACAAATAACAATTAAACAAGGAAATGCCTTGCTTACAGGAAAAAAGGCTGCAAATGCACTAATGGAACACTATGCAAATGCAAACCACATTGATATTACAACCGAACAGAAGAAAGCAATCAAAGACAAACAGATACATCATAGAAATACAGAGACAGCAGCAGAATATATGATGGCAAATCTAACAATGGAAGAAATGGAACAGGCAATGAATACCCTAAAAAAGAAGAAATCACCAGGAAAGGATGGAATCACAAATGAAATGCTAATAGGACTAGGCACCAAGGCAAAGAAGAAACTACTAGCAGTCCTAAATAACAGCTGGAGGAGAGGAATAGTCCCACAGGCATGGAAGGAAGCTATACTAATACCAGTCCCAAAGAAAGGAAAAGACCTGGAAGAACCAAATGGCTATCGACCTATCAGTCTACTTAGCTGTGTAGGAAAATTAATGGAACGCATTATCAATGGCAGGCTAACATGGCATCTGGAAGAAAACAAACTCTTAACACCTCACCAAGCAGGATTCAGAAAGTACAGATCCACTGAAGATCAAATAACCTATATAGCTCAGGAAATAGAGGATGCCTTCCAAGAGAAAAAGCACACACTAGCAGTTTGGATAGATTTAGAAAAAGCATTTGATAAAGTATGGAAGGAAGGACTGAAAGTAAAACTGCAAAACATGCATGTTTGTGGAAAAATGTATAAATGGATCAGCCACTACCTTGAGAACAGAACTGCCAGGACAAAAGTACAAGGACAAACAAGCAAAATGATGCTGCTGGAGCAAGGTGTCCCCCAAGGAGGAGTTCTTTCACCAACATTATTCCTAGCATATATAAATGACATCACAGAAAATTTTCCAGCCAGAGTACACACATCCTCCTTTGCAGATGACCTAGCCATATAGACATCTGAAGAATATATTAGTACAGCTAACAGCAGAATACAGCAAGCCTTATTAGCGCTAGAGGACTGGTCAAAATCATGGCTAGTGAAGATAAGTGAGGAGAAAACAACATGCACAGTGTTCTCCCTCTCAAATAAAACTCAGCAACCTAAGCTGGTATTGAATGGAAAAATATTGCGCCATGAAGAAAATCCAAACTATCTAGGAGTCACCTTTGATCGTCGTCTGACATGGAAGACACAGGTTGAGAAAAATCGAACAAGAGCAAGGCAGAGAATGGCAATCATGAAAAAGCTTGCTGGTACAACGTGGGGAGCAGATGAGAAAGTTCTCAAGAAGTTATATACTGGACGGGTGAGGCCAGTACTGGAATATGGCATTGCAGCTTGGGCAACAGCAGCTAAGTCAAACTTTAACAAAATAAGTAGAGTCCAAAACCAAGGAATGCGAATCATAACTGGAAGCCTGAAGACAACGCCTATTAATGAACTAGAAAAGATCACTTGTTTACAACCAATGCAGGATAGAAGAGATAGCAGAGCCCAGCAACAAGCAGAAAAATTTAGAAGATTGACAGACCACCCTATGTACAACAGATTTAATGGCTTTGGAAAGGGAAGACTGAAGCGTAACAACTTTGTAGAAACTGCAAAACGAAGGATTAGAGCAGATCCTATACTTAACATATCAACAGTCAAGCCCATACACAATGCACACAAGTTCCCAGCTTGGAGACAGCAGCAACTGCCTGAGATGATAGAAAACATTCCTGGTATTGAGAAAAAGAACACTCAGCATGAAACCGAAAGAAGAGAAATAACCCTAAACTACATAAAAGAACATTACCCAAGCAGGAATTGGACACATGCATATACAGATGGATCAGCCAAAAATTCAATAGAGAATGGAGGAAGAGGAATTCTCCTAAATTTAAAAAATGGAGTGAAAAAAACACATTCAATGGCAACTGGAAAATTTTCAAGTAACTTCAAAGCGGAGGTAGAGGCTCTGAAAACTGCAGCAGAAATGCTCCTGATGGAGGAAAATAAAGAGAAGCAAATAGCTATCTTCACAGATGCAAAGTCAGCTGTCTCAATACTGAAGAGCAATAACAGCACAGAACTAACTGACCTAAGAGCAGCACTCCATGGTCTATGCCAGAAATCCAAAAAAGTTGTAATACAGTGGATCCCATCACATTGCAGTATACCTGGAAACGAAGAGGCTGACAGACTGGCAAAAGAGGGCGGACGACTACCACAGCCTGACATAGACATAACCTATAATGAGGCAAAGAGGTTGATAAAAAGCACTTATAGAACCAAATGGGAATCAGAGCATCCAGGCCATCAGAAGGATGATGCATATTACAAACTCGACCGAAGAGAACAAGTAGCAATCTTCAGACTCCGCACAGGACATAACAGGCTGAAATACCACTTGTTCAATAAACTAAAGATAGGAGATACCGATGAATGTAATTGTAGAACTGGAAAAATGACAGCAAAACATTTGCTGCAGGATTGCCCAACGTATGCAGAACAGCGAAAGATATTTTGGCCCACACCTGCTTCATTTGAGGACAAGCTCTATGGAGATATCAACAAGCTCAAGTTGACCGCAGCTTACTTTAACTACATACAGGTTGACATTTAAAGGTGCATGAAGACCCAGAGGCATGAAATGGAATATTGCTTGGATAGCAAATCCATTATGTGGAAAGTCCAAATCGAAAGCTCGCTGTGTGGGCTTCATAAAAGGTGGAAAAGTATCCTAGTGGCACGAAATGGAATATTGCTTGGATAGCAAATCCATTACGTGGAAAGTCCGAATCAAAAGCCCATTGTGTGGGCTTCATAAAAGGTGGAAAAGTGTCCTAGTGGCATGAAATGGAATATTGCTTGGATAGCAAATCCATTACGTGCAAAGTCCGAATCAAAAGCCCACTGTGTGGGCTTTATAAAAGGTGGAAAAGTGTCCTAGTGGCACGAAATGGAATATTGCTTGGATAGCAAATCCATTACATGGAAAGTCCGAATCGAAAGCTCACTGTGTGGATGTCATCTGCAGACTGCATACTTCTGGTTTCCGGAAGAACAGCCTATGGTGAACGGAAGGCCCAATATACGGAAGTGAGGCTAAGCAGCCATGTGCAGGACGTGACGATTCCTTGGGTGAGCCCAGTACCAGAGCGCTATGTATCGGCTCTGCAAGTATGGAAGCCTCCTTGGATGGCGGGGAATGCCCATGGTCTGCCCCTGCCTTCCCTTGAGGGCTGACCAGGATCTTTGGCTGTTCTATATGGACCAGCTGGGATGGGGGATAACACCACAACAGTGAGTCAAACGTCCTAAGAAACCCCCGGGAAGGTTAACCTGGTCAACAAATGCCCGCAGAAGTCGGCCTAACGGCGCAAGAACGCAGCTCTGCTGTAAACAGGCACAATGCAGTCACATCCGAAAAAATTACTCCGGATGAACGAAGAAGAAGAAGAAGACACAATGTACACACCTTATAATGAACTCTACTACGGCAAACATGAATCACCGGAAAGGGGGGGGGGGTGGGGGGGGGGGGGGGGGGGGGGAATAGGAAACAAAATAATAAAATAAAAATAAGTATGCTATGACACAACAAATGACATTTCAATTATACTAACCTTCATCAGGAACAACACAAACAGGTCTAAAGAAAAATTTAATAATATTAAAACACAATTTCTTCATTGTTAGGAACTTCTGCACTGCCTTATTAACAATGTAGGATTTGTGTTTTAATATTATTAACTTTTCTAATCTCATGTTTTCCTTTAGGTCTATTTGAGAACGGGGAAACTCCGATGTCAGCGAAGCCACATCATCCTCCAGAATGAGAGATTCGATGATAAGAACTCATACAAGTGTCTAATCACTAAGCTACTGCAGCTCTCAGAAAAAGGCAAAAAGTCAACAAAAGACACTACAAACAGCAGTACATAAAGAAAAAATAAACACCCAGTAAGCTGAACGGAGAAAAAGAACGACAAGCAACCATACTGCAGCCAACTCATTGAGTTATTTGAAAGATCTTATCACGATATACAGCCAACGGAGGAAAAGAACGAGGAGCAACCCTACTGTAGCCAATTCATTTAAGAAAACACATAAACAGGAACTTACAGACTAATTTTGTCTCCAAGCGAGCCATCTATTATTCTGTGCAGAAACTCTTCAATAGCTTCACACGTCAGGCGGACATCACGCTTGGTAAGAAAAGACAAATAAAGGTTAAGAAATGCATATTTTAAACTTCCTCGTGACGATATCTCTACACCCGGTGTCTCTGTGTGCTTTCCAGTTACTTGTGTGTGCTTCTGTCTTATTTTTATACTCAGAATATCTGGCACCTTGCCTTCCTGACAATCCTTTGCAATAAAAAAAGTCAGCTGCATATCCTTTAACGATATCACAGTCAACACCAGCATTTTTTACTGTTGTGATCTCTTGGCAAGTTTACGTTCAGTAGTTTCCCATTGCTTTCTGAAAGTTTGCTAAACTGTGCTTAAGAAGGGATAATAGGTACAACCCATGATGGTAGCGAATGTGACTGATCGGTAAATGTTTGCCCACAATGATTACGTGTGCGAAAGACAGAAAAAAGATAGAATCAAAAGAGCAAGCAAGACAGGCAGATAAAATCAAAAGAGTGAGCAAGTCAGAAAAGAAATAAAATCAAAAGAGTGAGCAAGACAGACAAGAGAAAATCAAGAGTGAGCAAGACAGGACAGATGTAAAAATGAACACATTTTATTGATAATGGATAAAACAGAGTGTCACAGTCTTGGCATGGACACAATGAGACATGGTGATCTATTACTGAAAATATATAGCATGCTGCAGGGCTCCTAGCTTCTACAAATACAGCCCCCTTTTATTATAGTTCATGACATGTGATGCTGGTGATCATGTCTGTCCACAGCCTTCTCTCTCGTGTACTGCCAATCATTTCTGATACTGTTGTTCCCCACATGCCATGACGTCAAACTATCCAACATCTCTCTTGGTCTTCTCCTGTCTTTCCTCCCCTTTAACCTTCCCGTTGTGACGACATACTCCAGCTTTCAACTTCCAATGACATGTCTAAAGAATGTAGACTGTCATCTTCTGATGTGAGTAACCTGGTCTCTTTATGAGTTAACTTCTTTTAGGATATCTTCATTGCTCTTTCTATCCAGCCATGGCATTCTCATCATTCTTCTATAAAACCACTTGGATTAGCTTCCATATTCCACATAATTCCTCAATTATCTGCAAATTGTCCATGTTTTGCTTCCGTACATCAGGATTGGCTCAGTATAGCTCCATAAATACATAATGGGTCATATTGTGATTATACAAACTGTATGATAATCACTTCCTAACATAGGTTTCCTTACACATTGTTTCCAGATGTGAACATAGATTTAGATTTACTTACACAACATTCTGTTTCCAGACTTTAACATAGATTTACTTATACAACATTCTGTTTCCAGATGTTAACACATATTTACTTACACACCATTCTGTTTTCAAATGTTGACATAGATTTACTTACACAACATTCTGTTTTCAAATGTTAACACAGATTTACTTACACAACATTCTGTTTCCAAATCTCCAGTTTTGTTCTTAATACCCCTAGTAACATAACTGCTTTTGTGACCCTCACTGAGGATTAAAAAAAAAAAAAACTCATTACGCATGCCCTTGAACTCGTAGCACACATGCCAGAAGAACGTCAATCGTGATAGCATTATCAGCAATAGTTTCATCAACAATTGTTCATATCTGATATGACCGAGCTGTATAACAATAGACAATACTACCTGCTTTCTGTTAGTGCCGAATGTTGGGCAGCACCCACCAAACCTGACACCCCACATTATGCCAATGGCTTCAGGCGGAGGAGTGCAATTGGGAGGGTACAAGCCATATCCTGGTGTCAGGAAGTGCAACCTAGAGATTAAATGGCATGGCAGGGCAGACCAGACCCTAAGCCTTGGTTGACTACTGGTCTAGGATCGAAGCTACGAAAGGTAAGACAGAGCATTGCCTTGCTGATCTGCCAGCTTCCAGACGTATTGGCATTACATTTACTCTGAAGTAAACCAGGCAGGCTGAGAGAGATCGAGATCATGCTGCATGGGTAACACATGGTCTCTACAATTCAGCCCAGGCTTTGTGCTATGGAGAGGTATAACATTTCACTACTGCCAAAGGTTGTAGTTGTTATGCCATATTAGAAGCACAACATAACAAACTATCATCTGTCAAGAAAGCAAGGTGCTAGTGAATTGGTTACCAGTTCAAGAATCAACATCAAAACACTCTGGGAAACCCACAGATGCCACATCTGCATAATCAAATTCCACAAGGTATTGATGCTGATGGTTCCAGTAACACACTAGTTATAAACATTTCTGAACTGCTTCTCTTCATGATTTACGTTTCTCCTTGCTGGAATCATATTTAAATTCAAACTCAGGCATACTTTATTAGGTTTCTTATTATGTCTTTGTATCCATTGTTCATAGAATCAACACCATGTATCAGTAGGTCCTTTACAGAGCATCTCATCCTAGCCCACCGCCGGTTACTGGCCATTTCTTTCCCCTCCTGCCAAAGGTGCCGACAATATCCTGTGTCCATCTTCTAACTTGCAAACCCCACCCTCTTCTTTCAGGAACCATGACCTCCATCTTTGTTCTTTCCAAGCCAACTGGCCAAAGTATTTCAGTTTCCAAGCCAACTGGCCAAAGTATTTCAATTTCCAAGCCAACTGGCCAAAGTATTTCAGTTTCCAAGCCAACTGGCCAAAGTATTTCAGTTTCCAAGCCAACTGGCCAAAGTATTTCAGTTTCCCAGTCAACTGGCCAAAGTATTTCAGTTTCCAAGCCAACTGGCCAAAGTATTTCAGTTTTCCAGTCAACTGGCCAAAGTATTTCAGTTTCCAAGCCAACTGGCCAAAGTATTTCAATTTCCAAGCCAACTGGCCAAAGTATTTCAGTTTCCAAGCCAACTGGCCAAAGTATTTCAGTTTCCCAGTCAACTGGCCAAAGTATTTCAGTTTCCCAGCCAACTGGCCAAAGTATTTCAGTTTCCAAGCCAACTGGCCAAAGTATTTCAGTTTCCAAGCCAACTGGCCAAAGTGTTTCAGTTTCCAAGCCAACTGGCCAAAGTATTTCAGTTTCCAAGCCAACTGGCCAAAGTATTTCAGTTTCCCAGTCAACTGGCCAAAGTATTTCAGTTTCCAAGCCAACTGGCCAAAGTATTTCAGTTTCCAAGCCAACTGGTCAACGTATTTCAGTTTCTAAGCCAACTGGCCAAAGTATTTCAGTTTCCCAGTCAACTGGCCAAAGTATTTCAGTTTCCAAGCCAACTGGCCAAAGTATTTCAGTTTCCAAGCCAACTGGCCAAAGTATTTCAGTTTCCAAGCCAACTGGCCAAAGTATTTCAGTTTCCAAGCCAACTGGCCAACGTATTTCAGTTTCCAAGCCAACTGGCCAAAGTATTTCAGTTTCCCAGTCAACTGGCCAAAGTATTCAGTTTCCAAGCCAACTGGCCAAAGTATTTCAGTTTCCCAGCCAACTGGCCAAAGTATTTCAGTTTCCAAGCCAACTGGCCAAAGTATTTCAGTTTCCAAGCCAACTGGCCAAAGTATTTAAGTTTCCCAGCCAACTGGCCAAAGTATTTCAGTTTCCAAGCCAACTGGCCAAAGTATTTCAGTTTCCAAGCCAACTGGCCAACGTATTTCAGTTTCCAAGCCAACTGGCCAAAGTATTTCAGTTTCCCAGTCAACTGGCCAAAGTATTTCAGTTTCCAAGCCAACTGGCCAAAGTATTTCAGTTTCCCAGCCAACTGGCCAAAGTATTTCAGTTTCCAAGCCAACTGGCCAAAGTATTTCAGTTTCCAAGCCAACTGGCCAAAGTATTTAAGTTTCCCAGCCAACTGGCCAAAGTATTTCAGTTTCCCAGTCAACTGGCCAAAGTATTTCAGTTTCCAAGCCAACTGGCCAAAGTATTTAAGTTTCCAAGTCAACTGGCCAAAGTATTTCAGTTTCCAAGGCAAGTATACTGTTGATGAGCCAGTTTTCTTCCATCTTGTAGAGTTTCAGTATTGTTCGTATGATAGTCTTGAAAATATCTCCTTTGACCCTCAAAATTGTGTAAATCATCTTTTAGCAATTCAATTGTAGAACATCTCTCTCATCAGTTTGCTTGCTGGAAAGACCCGATCCTTAGTTTCCTTGCCTCAGGTAATTTCCTGCCCGGGGTGCCTTTAATGTTCCTTGAGTTTGTAGGCCTCTGCCTTGTCTTTCAGACACCAAGCAACCATTGATATTCTTTCTTCTTTTGTTTACTTGAATTTGTTTATATCTGCAATGTTGTCACTTGTATGAACTTCACTATCTTTTTTAGTTCACTCAGTAAAGTCCATAGAGTTTATCTTCCACTGTTGCTTCTCTAAGCCAAGTTTGCCTAGATATACACTATTTTGGGCAGTCTTGGAATATATGATCTGCTGTCTGAGGCATAAATTAATGATTGCTGTGGCCTGACCAGTTCTGTTGATGGCTTTCTGATTAATGTCATCATTCTTTTGGTGGTAAGTAAACAGGCACATCAGGTTCCTCTACTGCTCCTTCCTTAGCTAGTTGATAAGCTCTCTCGTCTCCAGGTAGCCCACAGTGAGATGGTATCCACTGTATGGTGACCTTTGCTGGCCATTGAGTTCACATAGTAAAGTACTGTTCATTCTAAACCACTGTACTGCAGCATAAATACAACAACTGGTTGCATTGGGAAGATGGTTCTAGACCCATCGGTACCCAGGGGTTGAATATTGTTCAGTAGCATGTCACCTTTACTTCTCAAGAAATTTCATTATACCTATTTTAGACTGTGTTGACCAGGGAGAAAAAGTCAATTTAAAAATCTGATCTGTAACATATGAAAACAGTCATTAAAGAAGATTTGGATTATAAACACCAAGACTTCACTGATGAAAACAAAACATGTTCACATTCAACAAACCATTGTTTAGACATATTCTGGAAAAGCTTCATCACTCTCTGGTCATATTCAGAATATCTGGCAACTGTTTCCTCCGCACACTTTTCAGCCACTTCGAGGATGCTCTCTTTCTTTTGCGCATCCCGCAGCCGCTGGCGAACACTCTGGTAAGCCTGTTCTGGAAAATATGTTAACAGAGTGAATTTTCAAAATCACTTCTTTCGTTCGCTTGAAATTTGTCTATAACTACAATGTTGTCTCTTGTATGAATGTCTTTGTTAGTTCACTCAGTGGTCTATAGAGTTTATCTTCCACTGTTGTTTCTCTAAGGCAAAAGGTTTGTCTAGATATCTCATATTTTGGGCAGTCTTGGAGTATGTGATCTATTGTCTGCGGCGCCAATCTGCACATGGCTGATTCGCCAGTCTTGAATTTTGTATACATGTGGTTGCAGGATCTATTGTAACCTGTCCTGGGGCGCAGAATAATGATTTGTTCTGGTTTGTCCATAAAGGGGTAATCGTCTTGAGCAGGTTTTGGTGGCTTTCTGATTTATATGATCATTCTTTTCTTTTGGTGTTTCGTAACGGGTGTGAAAATCGCAGACTTAGCTCCCCATTAACTTTCAAGCAGTATATGTACGCCGGATTTGTGGCGAAGGGGTTACGAATGCAATTCGTAATCCTGCATACTAGGTTTGAAACACAGCTGTGGGCTATTTGGAAGCATTGGTTTCTCATATAAAGATATGAGTGCTGGTCATTACAAATGCGATGGCAAACTACTGAACGTGAACTTGTCAAGAAATCACAAACAGCCGAAAAATTGCTGCGGTTAACTATGATGTCCTGTAAAGGATATGTAACTAACTTCCTTTTAAATGAAAGACTCACATTTCAATAACTTTTATTTCTTCACATTTCATTACTAATCATCATTTTATAATAAAAACTTGTACATTACAAATATAAATTGTAAAGAATTCCTGTTCATGTCACAAGGCACATTGAGTATATGGTGCTAAATCAATATGTTTAGACCAATCGGCACTTTGTGACAACTGGCAAGAGTGAGGGGAAAAGAACAAGGGGAAGGCTGAGAAGTAAAAACCTGGATGGTTGGCCACATTGTATGGTCGAGACAAGAGCACACATCTGGTCCATGACTAGTGATCGCGTGAGATGGCAAAACATGACCGCCCACGCCTATGGGCATGGCACATGAGGATGATGAATGAGCACTCCATTTGTTATGTCAATATAACACCTGCTACCCTTGCTTCCCAGGAAACTGCCTGGTATCCATTTTAGACAGGACTAACATGGAAGCCAAGATAACTAGGAAGACAACCCCCAGCCTTCAGGAGATTTAAACACGTGACCTCTGGGTGAACAGGCAAATGTGCCATCACTATCCTTTATGTATAATGTTAAGAGGCATATAATCATCATCTCATTTTGTTCCTCTTGTACCTTGCGGTGTCATAGTGAGGCACCAACAGTAGGAGAATGCCTATTTATGGGCTTCAAATGTTGAGATTCCCATGGACTCTTTTGTCCATCATTTACATGGTCAGCCTCTACTTCTGATTTAATTTGGTCTGTACATATTGCTTGTTGTGGTAGACTGTCAGTTAGTAGCTTAGTTATGTGGCTGAACCATTTCACTTGCTGTTTCCTAATGAAATATAGCTCTGTTATTACCCTCACCTTAGCCCTGATTTCATCATATCTGAATCACTTCTTGATTTCTCTTCTTGATTCATTGAGTATTGTCTGCAATTTGTTCTTTTCTCTTTTCTGTCACTGTCCAGGTTCGGCATTGGTAGCATAAAGTTGGTAGAAAGATTGTGTGAGTAAATGGTGCTATGCTGCCTTCACTCCCCGAGACATTCTCTGGTAGCCATTTTAGGCCGGACCACACTAGAAGTCCAGGACATTTGTTTAAATCTGCATGCAGCGAATATGAAATAGCGGCGACTGGGCTGGTAGGGAGGCACTATAAAGTATAGGACTACCACAACTACTATGACAAAATAGAATAGGAGCTACCGTATTTTATGGATAAGCCCTGATAAGAAAATACGCAACCAAATTGACTACATACTAATTAATAAAAGATTTAGAAATGCTTTAATTAATGTAAAGACAATGCCTGGTGCTGACTGTAATAGTGATCATGTACCACTATGTGGACAAATAAAAGTAAGATTAAAGAGAGGGAAAAAAATGGTTAAGAACATGAGACTTAATAAAGAGGTTCTGAAAATAGATAAAGAAATGCAAGAACAATACAGAGTGACTGTGAAAAATAGGTACAATGCAATAACTAAAATACAGAGTATAGATGAACAATGGGAAATGTTAAGGGACTCCATTCATCAAACTAGCAAAGAAGTATTACCGGAGAGAGGCAAAATAGCTAAGAAAAAATGGATGAATGAAGATATCTTAAAACTGATGAACAAAAGAAAACAGAGTAAAAATGACAAACAAGAATACGCTAAGATAAATAAAGAAATAAAAGATAAATGTGGGAAGGCTAAAGAAAGTTGGTTAAACGAGCAATGCAAAAAAATTGAATTAAATTCCATTAAAGATACAAAAAATATGCACAGACAAATCAGTGAGCTTACAGGAAGAAAAATAAGAATAAATACAGGGTGTTTGAAATCAAAAACAGGAAAGATAATATTAGAGGAAGATGCTATAATGAAGAGGTGGAATGAGTATATAAGAGAATTATATGAAGGAGAAAGGGAAGAATTAACAGAAGATAGTAACTTAGAAGGTCTATCTATCTGTCTGTCTGTCTGACCCGGCCCGGCATCGCCCAGCCCATGGTGGAGAGCATCTCATTTAAATCATATAAGTAGTCATATAAGATCCCGTTCCAGACTATCTGTCTGTCTGTCTTGGGTAAATGGAGGAGGGAGGAGGAAGAGGGAGGTGGAGGAGGGAAGAGGAGGGAGGAGGAGACAGGAGGAATAGGAGGGAGGAGGAGGGATTAGGAAGAGGAGGGAGGAGTAGGGTGGAGGAGGAGGGAGGAGGAAGAGGGAGGAGGAGAATGCAGGAGGAGGAGGGAGGAGGAGGAGGAGAGGGAGGAGGAGGGAGGAGAAGGAGGAGGGAGGATGGAAGAGGGAGGAGGAGGGAGAAGGAGGGAGGAGAACACAGGAGAAGGAGGGAGGAGGAGGAGAGGGAGGAGGGAAAGGGAGGAGGAGGGAGGAGGATGAGAGAGTGGGAGGAGGGAGGAGGCGGAGGGAGAAGGAAGAGGGAGGAAGAAGAGGGAGGAGGAGGGAGGAGAAGGAGGGAAGAGGATGAGGGGGAGGAGGAGGAAGAGGGAGGAGGAGGAATGTGAAGGGAGGAGGAGGGAGGAGGTAGAGGGAGGAGAGGAGTAGAGGAGGAGGAGGAGGAGGGAGATAGGAGGAGGAGGAGGAGGGATGAGGAGGAAGAGAGAATGTGAAGGGAGGAGGAGGGAGCTTTAGAAGGAGGGAGGAGGAGAATGAGAGGAGAGGAGGAAGGAGGAGGGTGAGGAGGAGGGTGGAGTAGGATGGAGGAAGAAGATGAGGGATGAGGGGGAGGAGTGAGGGTATAGGCGAAGGGAGAGAAGGGTAGGAGGAGGGCGAAGGAGGAAGAAGAGGAGGATGGGAGGTAGGAGGAGGAGGAACTAGGTAGGAGGAGGGAGGAGGAAGAGCAGTGCAGGAGGGAGGCGGAGGAGAGGAGAGGAGGGCGGAGAGAGAGGAGGGAGGAGGAGGCGGAGGGCTGCTGTATGCTTCGGATTCATATGCGGGAGGAGGAGGGATTAAGAGAAGGAGGGTGGGAAAGGAGAGAAGGAGGAGGGAGGAGTAGGGCGGAGGAAGAGCTGAGGAGGAGGTGAAAGAGGAGAGGAGGTGAAGGAGGTGTAGGGTGACAAAACAAAGGATAAGGCGGGAGGGAGGGGGAGGAGGGAGAAGGATGAGAGGGAGGAGCGAGGAGGAGAACGCAAGGTGGGGGAGGAGGAGTCTGGAGAGGGAAGGGAGAGGGAGAGATGTAGGAGAGAGAGGAGGAGGAGAGGGAGGAGTTTTTACGGGAGAAGGAGGTGAGGGAGGAGGTAGAAGGAGAAGGAGGAGGAGGGGATGGAAGGAGCGAGGGAGGAGGGAGTGGTACTGATGAGAGGATGAAGTCGGTCATAGTGGAGGAAGAGAGGGAGAAGGTAAGGGGTGCGCTTGAGGGTGGAGGAGGTAGGTAAGGGAGAAGAGTAGAGGACGAAGGGAGGAGTCGGGTAGAGAGCAGTGGGTGGAGGAAGGGCAGGTGATAGAGACGTGGATTAGGAGCGGACAAACCCTAGACAAGTTGTGGGGGAGAGGGAGAGTAGGAGGAGGGCGTAGACTTCTTGCTGAGAAGTAGGAGGGAGGAGGGTGAGGGCGGGAGTGGTGAGGGTTCCGAGGGGGTAACAGGACGAGAGGGAGTGGAGGAGGTGAGGTACGGCACGGAGGGCGGCGGTATCGTCTCGCTGGTGCTGTGGGAGCGTCGGTCGTCAGCGTTAATGGATTTCTTCCCTTCTACACGAGAGTACTTCCTTACACATAAAAAGATGTTTGTTACGGTCTTCTGCGGGCAGGCTTATATTCAGCAGAGAGTTTTAACGCCTGGGTTGCTTGAATAACTCTTTGTGCTCTCGGTTGTCTCTTTCGTCGTCCCTCTTATCTAATTTTCTCTTTCTTCTTCCTTTGTCTATGATGTTCTCGTGCCTTCTTGCGCTCCATCTGCGTGGCCCTTGCCTTTCTATTCGCCCTTCCGGATTCATACTCGTTCAGAATTTCTGTGATTTCGGTCCTCCATTGATTGTTCTTTCACCCCTTCTGAACACGACTGTAGATTTTTTTAATAAGTAATAAACTATACTAAAAGAACCTTTAAAAACGTTCCTTACACATAAAGAGATGGAATTTGTTACTGATAGATTGCCTACGGGGAATGTGGCATGCAGGCTATTAATTAGCCAAAAAATAAAAAATCACAACAAACCAACAGAAAAAAAGAATAAATCAGCAAGCAGAGTTACAAAAGCTTGAATGATGATGAATTGTTGCCTGTGACCATTCTGGGTAACTCACTGTCAATTATTTCTTTTTCCCCCCTCTTTCCTCTATCCGACACCCACCCCACATACCTTCCTTTTTCTTGTTTCTCCCCACTTCCCTTCCCCTTAGTCTCCCCTATCGTTTTTTGGGTTCAGGGGATTGCTGTCATCAGTCAAATCAATGCAATATATTTTCAAACGTTACATAACATTTGAGTTTGGGGAGGAGAAAATGGGTAGGAGGGAGGAGGAGGGGTAAGAAGAAAAAAAAATACGACAGTTTGCATCCTGGAATGAAAGGAAGGCGTGTAGAAAAATTTCATGCCTCATCGATGGGCCGTGTCGCGAACAATAAATGCATACAGACAGACTGAGATCCTAATTATATATAAGATATAATATATAAGATATGATATATATATATTATATATATATTATATATATATATATATATATATATATATATATATAGATATAATTATATATGTTGTTTTTGTCCATCGAGAATGATGAATGATCATTCAATTTTAAATAATGAACGAGAACATTATATATAACAATAAGACCAAGACAACACATCTTTGATTCCTTCGGGCTCATAGAGTATTAGAAGAGTGAGGCATTGGAGACCATCGTAGAAAACACTGGAAAGATCGATGGGAAGAGAGGCAGGAGGTAACCAAGAGAAGTGATGCTGGGATGGATGGAATTTGTGAGACGGTGGTATGGAGAGGAATCTCATCGCAAGAGTTGATCCATAAAACAACAGACACGGAGATCTAATGGAGAGTCCATGACGCCTACGCCAGCCCGGCACGGCACCTGATGATTATGATTAAGACGCACTTTTTCTTTAACAAAAGTGCCTCCAAATATCAGGTGCATCTTATACTAGGACATCATTTTTTAAGTTATTGACGTTTATTTTTTTTTTAAAAAATTGCTTAAAATTTAAGGTGCTCTTATAGTCCTAAAATACGGTATCAAAGAATAGGACTTTGCTACATTACTATGATAACATAGAATAGGTGGCTATAAAGCAAATAGGACTTGCTACAAATTACTATGAGAAATAGAATAGGGCTATAAAGAATATGGACTTGCTACATTACTATGAGAAAATAGAATAGGTGCTATAAAGAATAGGCTTGCTAAATTTACTATGAGAAAATAAATAGAGCTATAAAGACTAGACTTGCTACAATTACTATGAGAAAATAGAAAGGTTGCTATAAAGAATAGGTTGTACAATTACTATGAGAAAATAGAATAGGAGCTATAAAGAATAGGACTAGCTACAATTATATGACAAAAAAAACAGAGAATAAGCACCATATACCCAACAATTACTATGACATATCACCCACCTGCTTCCATCACTTCGCCTGTAGATTTTTCACCTCTTTCCGCAGCTGGTGGACATCCGACTGGCAGCCTAGCCAACTGCTCATCAGCTCAGCCTTGGCTTGGTGCGCGTGCTCTGCCTGAGGTCTCCTGTGATTCTTGCTGAGCTTTCACAGACTTTGGCAACCCAGTCTCTTGTATCTTGCCAGGATGAAGGAATGATTTCATTCACTGTAAGCAATAAGCTAACAAGCCACCAGTCTCGTGGCAAAGAGCTTAGGGCGCGATTCGTAAGTTCGCTTAACCGTGTTCGAAACACAGCTTGGACTGATTGGTAGCAGGCCACATTACGCTGGGTTTTTAACGAGTTGGTATGGGAGCTGGTCATTCAGAAAGCAATGGCAAACACTGAATGTAAACTGCCAAGACATATAACACACAGTAAAATGCTGGTGTTGACAGCGATGTCCTGTAAAAAAGGGTAATGAAAAAAACAAAACAACAAAAGCCATGAAATTTCCCAAGGAACAAACTGAATGCAGGACGTCAGCATGGCCGAATGGATAAGAGTGTTTGCTCCTTAAACTTCAGTGTACTGATGGGTCCGAGGTTGTGGGTTTTATCCCTACACAGTCAGTTGAACTAAAACACGTGAATTCAATTCACATCCATGACTTGGGGATGTAAATTAGAATACCCATAAAACTGGTTTTGCTTCATCTGATGGCGAACAACACTGGTAATAGTAAAAGCTAATCACATATAAAAATCAGACAATGCACAAGACTTTTAGCATGTCTATGGACTGCGCTTGAGTTCAAAGTGAGGAAACTTAAAAAAGAAATGACTGCATGGATTCAAGAGCAGTGCGCTGTAAGATTATATCAGTTAGTGCTCTGACTTCTTCTTGAGATCGTTTCCTTTAGATCATCTTCTTATTATGATCTTCTTTAGATCAAATCCTTCTTGAGAGATAATCCACTTTAGATCATCTTCTTATTATGATTTTCAAATCATCTCTTCTTGAGATCACCCACTTTAGATCATCTTCTTCTTATGATTTTCAAATCATCTTTTCTTGAGATCGTCCACTTTAGATCATCTTCTTCTGAGATCGTCCACTTTAGATCATCTTCTTCTTGAGATCATCTTCTTCTTGAGATCATCCACTTTAGATCATCTTCTATTATTATCACAATCTTTTTAGATCATCTTCTTCTGCCCTTTATTCCTTATTGGAATATAAGACCGCAACCATGTCACGTCAAGCATTTTAATTTTTGCCATCTCCTGCAGGTCCTCATGTCCTCTCTGTATATTAATCTCTATCTCTACTTCTCTTCTACATGTGTTTAATCTCCTAAATTTCATTGCCCAGCAGGTTCCAGTGAAAGGACTTTCTAGCTATACTATTCACAAGTTTTCTCAACAAGTGTCCTATCCAGCACTAGTATCTTTCCCCTCGCTTCCAATTCTCTAGTATCTGTTCTATCTCTAAGCTTCACATCAGTGAATCTGGCATAAACATTTTAGTCCTTCCATTCTGCGCAGAGAATAAATGTTAATGAACGTAGTTTATTTTTAAACTGTTTTAGTCCTTGTTTCTGTTTTTAGTTTATTGCAACTGTGTTAGTCATTCTCATGTTTCTGTATTTGTAGTTTATTGCAATTGTTTTAGTCATTCTTCATGTTTCTGTATTTTGTAGTTATTTGTAATTGTTTTAGTCATTCTTCATGTTTCTGTGTTTTGTAGGTTATTTGTAATTGTTTTAGTAATTCTTTCATGTTTCTGTATTTGTAGTTATTTGTAATTGTTTTAGTCATTCTTCATGTTTCTGTATTTGTAGTTATTTGCAATTGTTTTAGTCATTCTTCATGTTTCTGTGTTTGTAGTTATTTGTAATTGTTTTAGTAATTCTTCATGTTTCTGTATTTGTAGTTATTTGCAATTGTTTTAGTCATTCTTCATGTTTCTGTGTTTGTAGTTATTTGTAATTGTTTTAGTCATTCTTCATGTTTCTGTGTTTGTAGTTATTTGTAATTGTTTTAGTAATTCTTCATGTTTCTGTGTTTGTAGTTATTTTGTAATTGTTTTAGTAATTCTTCATGTTTCTGTGTTTGTAGTTATTTGTAATTGTTTTAGTAATTCTTCATGTTTCTGTGTTTGTAGTTATTTGTAATTGTTGTAGTCATTCTTCATGTTTCTGTGCCTGTAGTTATTTGTAATTGTTTTAGTAATTCTTCATGTTTCTGTGTTTGTAGTTATTTGCAATTGTTTTAGTCATTCTTCATGTTTCTGTGTTTGTAGTTATTTGTAATTGTTTTAGTAATTCTTCATGTTTCTGTGTTTGTAGTTATTTGTAATTGTTTTAGTAATTCTTCATGTTTCTTTTTATTTGTAGTTATTTGTAATTGTTGTAGTCATTCTTCATGTTTCTGTGTTTGTAGTTATTTGCAATTTTTTTAGTAATTCTTCATGTTTCTGTGTTTGTAGTTATTTGTAATTGTTTTAGTAATTCTTCATGTTTCTGTGTTTGTAGTTATTTGTAATTGTTTTAGTAATTCTTCATGTTTCTGTGTTTGTAGTTATTTGCATTGTTTTAGTAATTCTTCATGTTTCTGTGTTTGTAGTTATTTGCAATTGTTTTAGTAATTCTTCATGTTTCTGTGCCTGTAGTTATTTGTAATTGTTTTAGTCATTCTTCATGTTTCTGTGTTTGTAGTTATTTGCAATTGATTTAGTCATTCTTCATGTTTCTGTATTTGTAGTTATTTGCAATTGTTTTAGTCATTCTTCATGTTTCTGTGTTTGTAGTTATTTGCAATTGTTTTAGTAATTCTTCATGTTTCTGTGTTTGTAGTTATTTGCAATTGTTTTAGTCATTCTTCATGTTTCTGTGTTTGTAGTTATTTGCAATTGATTTAGTCATTCTTCATGTTTCTGTATTTGTAGTTATTTGCAATTGTTTTAGTCATTCTTCATGTTTCTGTGTTTGTAGTTATTTGTAATTGTTTTAGTAATTCTTCATGTTTCTGTGTTTGTAGTTATTTGTAATTGTTTTAGTAATTCTTCATGTTTCTGTGTTTGTAGTTATTTGTAATTGTTGTAGTCATTCTTCATGTTTCTGTGCCTGTAGTTATTTGTAATTGTTTTAGTAATTCTTCATGTTTCTGTGTTTGTAGTTATTTGCAATTGTTTTAGTCATTCTTCATGTTTCTGTGTTTGTAGTTATTTGTAATTGTTTTAGTAATTCTTCATGTTTCTGTGTTTGTAGTTATTTGTAATTGTTTTAGTAATTCTTCATGTTTCTGTGTTTGTAGTTATTTGCAATTGTTTTAGTAATTCTTCATGTTTCTGTGTTTGTAGTTATTTGCAATTGTTTTAGTAATTCTTCATGTTTCTGTGCCTGTAGTTATTTGTAATTGTTTTAGTCATTCTTCATGTTTCTGTGTTTGTAGTTATTTGCAATTGATTTAGTCATTCTTCATGTTTCTGTATTTGTAGTTATTTGCAATTGTTTTAGTCATTCTTCATGTTTCTGTGTTTGTAGTTATTTGCAATTGTTTTAGTCATTCTTCATGTTTCTGTGTTTGTAGTTATTTGCAATTGTTTTAGTCATTCTTCATGTTTCTGTGTTTGTAGTTATTTGCAATTGATTTAGTCATTCTTCATGTTTCTGTATTTGTAGTTATTTGCAATTGTTTTAGTCATTCTTCATGTTTCTGTGTTTGTAGTTATTTGTAATTGTTTTAGTAATTCTTCATGTTTCTGTATTTGTAGTTATTTGTAATTGTTTTAGTAATTCTTCATGTTTCTGTGTTTGTAGTTATTTGTAATTGTTTTAGTCATTCTTCATGTTTCTGTGTTTGTAGTTATTTGCAATTGTTTTAGTAATTCTTCATGTTTCTGTGTTTGTAGTTATTTGTAATTGTTTTAGTAATTCTTCATGTTTCTGTGTTTGTAGTTATTTGTAATTGTTTTAGTAATTCTTCATGTTTCTGTGTTTGTAGTTATTTGCAATTGTTTTAGTAATTCTTCATGTTTCTGTGTTTGTAGTTATTTGCAATTGTTTTAGTAATTCTTCATGTTTCTGTGCCTGTAGTTATTTGTAATTGTTTTAGTCATTCTTCATGTTTCTGTATTTGTAATTGTTTTAGTCATTCTTCATGTTTCTGTATTTGTAGTTATTTGCAATTGTTTTAGTCATTCTTCATGTTTCTGTGTTTGCAATTTATTTCTGTTTTAGTCATTCTTCATGTTTCTGTGTTTGTAGTTATTTGTAATTGTTGTAGTCATTCTTCATGTTTCTGTGTTTGTAGTTATTTGTAATTGTTTTAGTAATTCTTCATGTTTCTGTGTTTGTAGTTATTTGCAATTGTTTTAGTAATTCTTCATGTTTCTGTGTTTGCGGTATATTTGTAATTGTTTTAGTAATTCTTCATGTTTCTGTGTTTGTAGTTATTTGTAATTGTTTTAGTAATTCTTCATGTTTCTGTGTTTGTAGTTATTTGCAATTGTTTTAGTAATTCTTCATGTTTCTGTGTTTGTAGTTATTTGCAATTGTTTTAGTAATTCTTCATGTTTCTGTGCCTGTAGTTATTTGTAATTGTTTTAGTCATTCTTCATGTTTCTGTATTTGTAATTGTTTTAGTCATTCTTCATGTTTCTGTATTTGTAGTTATTTGCAATTTATTTCTGTTTTAGTCATTCTTCATGCTTCTGATCCATACAAAAGTACTAATTCAACATTAGAGTTAAATATTAAAATCCTACCAGGAGAAACTCAGCTCAGTGCAAGACCTCGGGTAGTATCCCCACATGCATTAACACCAGAATCTACACATGCTATAATTATCCTGTTCAACAGGTAAAAATAGTCTCACCGCAAACACTGCCTTTGAGGTGTGAAGTGCTAGGCCTTCATATATTCTAGGGTATAGCATGAGATGCGGTGTCCAGTTTTCTTCCACATTACCTTTAGGACAATTCCCTGAAAATTCTGAAACCAATCCGGTATGCATTTTATGAAGCTGGGCGTGTATCTGTCTGTCTGCCATGTAACATTGTAATATGCATTGTTTATGTTCACAGCATTAATTTTACGTTTTATTTTCAAAATTAAATGTAACACACATAACAGATAATTAATGTGCGAAAGATGAGTAGTTGGAAGGGCTGAATGTGAGACAGGCCTGTGTGCCCAATTTGCGACCCCTTCAAATTCTGCCATTGCAGAGATTGGACCCTGATCATGGTATGGGCAAGTAGATGCACCAACCATTATGCCATTGTTCAATACTGAGTAGCATGCCAATAAAACTGTCTCTATACTGATGTGGTTTTCACACTTTACATAAGCACTTTATGTTCACGTATGTGATTTTCATGGAATCATTATCTAACCACACTTTACATACATACTTTATACCGATGTGATTTTCACAAATCATTTAACCACACGTTACATACACACTTTGTTTTTATACCTATGTGATTTTCACTGAATCATTATCTAACCAACTTTACACATATACCACATATTATGTTTGGAACATTTGAAAAAAAGATACAATTCAATGTTGCCTTTGATCTCCCTCACAGTCCTGAAAAAAACAAAACATCGAATGATATTTAATACCAAAACAATATTTGATTGTATTTACAAAGTTAGTCGCATATACTTTACAGGATGTGACAATCAACCCTAGAATTATTAGGCTGTTTGTGATTTCTTGGCAAGTTTACATTCAGTAGTTTGCCAATGCTTTTTGAATGACCGACACTCCACCCATTAAAGGAAAACCAGCACAAAGCAATCTGCTACCAAAATGGCCCGCAGCTGTGTTTCGAGCATTGTACGCAGGATTGCGATTTGCATTCGTAACATTTTTGCCAGAGTACCAAAGCAAAAAATAAAAGAAAAAAACGATTTAAATGTTTTACATATACAGGCATAAAATAATTAACACAAGTCAAATGTTTTCACTATCTAGGCTACACGGTGACATCTGACAAATGATGTGACACAAAGAATCACTGTACTGAAAGATTCTTTTACAAGAATGAGCAACACCATCAAACGTGGAAATGACACTACAAGTCAAAAAATCTGCTTACTGGAGTTGTGTGTGGCCTACTCTTCTTCATGGATGGGAATGCTATACAATGAGTAATGAAATGGTGAAGAAATTGGAGAAAGTGCATATGTAGTTTTTTAAGAAGTATGTTGAGAATAAAACAATCCTGGGGTAGCTGATCAGAGGTATGTAAACTTGATGATATATAACATGTTTACGCATAATACACTACATATTTTTTTGGGTGCTCGCTAGTTTTGTACTCAAGCATTGTCCATACACACTACTTCTGGTAGTGTTGGACTGAATTTTGCATGCGGATTGGCTTTACCTATAACAGGTGTCCCTCGCCATCAGGCAAACCCACTCTGACTTCAGGGGTACTTGTAATTAACGTCCCCAAGTCAAGGACGATAGGTCAACATTTTAGTCCAACTGCTGTCCGGTGTAGGGGTTGAACCCCTTACCTCGGCATCAGTTGTTTAAGAACAAACCTTATCAATTCGGCCATGCTGACCTATCACTACATATTTAAACAAGGTTACACCAAACCTAGCCATGGTAGCGCAGTGGCTAGACACTCATCTGCTGCCCGATTAATTTGACCCAAATTGGTGCGGATTTTAACTTGTAAAACCAACCTGGGCCCCCTGGTCTACAATGGGCACCAGGAAATGTCTGGGGAAGTAAAGGAAGCTGACCACATGACCCACTGCGTGCTGATTGGTCTATATAAATATGAATCTAGCATCAGATACCCAGTGAACATAAAAGTGGGTCAAAGGGTCCTTTCATACAAACCTTGGATTGCCAGTGAAACTAATGGATGTCTGGTGAGGCTAATGAAAGTTGAACAATATATGTAAATATAGACAAGATAGTGCTCTTTGGTAATATCATTACAAGAGAGGCATTGGAAAACATTGTGACGACTGGAAAGTTCAGCCGTAGAAGCAGACAGAGCGAAATGATGCTTGATGATCTATCACAACAGCGTGGAGGAATTTCATCAACAGAATTGATAAAGAACATCAAGGACAGAGATCTGTGGAGACACAAATGCTGATGCCATTGCACATGATTCTGATGATATACCCAATATGTAAACATGACCAGACACCTAATATTTAAAAATGACATTTCATATCTACTGTAGGCAAGCATGCAAACTTACTGCTTGGACTTGACATGCTTCACAACATATCTCCAAACATCATCCAGGGGCTTCTTGCACAATCTGTCCATAGAAAAAGTAATCAGAAATATTAAGTCAAGAACTAACATCAATGCGCTCGCAACATTTCCACATGTGTTCTGTTCCCTTCTCAAGTAGCCGATGAAGAGCTAACAGGCTGATGGTACCAGTGGCAGTCAGACTGAATATACTCTTGCATTTTCCTCTATGCAGAAGTGTAAATGCATCAGTACCTTCATTTGTATGTAGCATTATAATTTATTCCTTAATATCTCAGTTGTGATCTAGGCAGACACAGTAGCATAGTGGCTAGATGTTTACGTGCCATACTGGAGGTCTTGGGTTTGATTTGGCAGTTTCCATTTTTTTCAAATTGACCTGAGCTCCCAGGTGGAGCCAGCCGAAACTTGGCATCAGGAAATGTCTTGGGAAGTGAAGGTGGCCTGGGAGGGGGGGGGGGGGGGGGTACTGACCCACTGAGCACATCATCCACTCAGCACATCACTAGTGACCACATCATCCACTCAGCACATCACTCACTGACCACATCATCCAGTGAACACATCATCCACTGACCCCATTACATCACCCACTGACAACATCACATCACCAACTGACCACATCACCCTCTGGACACATCATCCACTGACCCCATCACATCACCCAGTGACCACATCACCGAGTGACCAAATCACATCACCCATTGACCACATCACATCACCCACTGACCACATAAATCACTGAGCACACATCTCACTGAGCACATCACCCACTGACCACATTATCCACTGACATCACCCACATGACTGTACACATCACCCACTGAGCACATCACCCACTTGACTGACCACACCCCCACTTGACTGACTACACCACTAACTGAGCACATCACCCGCTGACAACATCACCCACTGAGCGCAATTTGGCATATCTAATATGTGACTAGCTTCATAAGCCCAGTGCATCTTAGGTGTGTAAACAGGATCTTGACTTTACTTTTATTGTAATGTAATGCTTGATGCCTCAGTTGTGATCTATACACTTTTATGAAACTGGCTGCTAGTGAATGTTCAGGAGGACTGAGTTTTAACTCTTAAGTCCAATGTACTGGCAATCAGGTCGCATGACTCTAAAAAGGGCTTGCATCTATCGCAATGAGGTTGGTGATGATGATGATGATGAAGAAGATGATGATGATGATGAAGAAGAAGAAGAAGAAGAAGAAGAAGAAGAAGAAGAAGAGGAAGAAGAAGAAGAAGAAGAAGAAGAAGAAGAAGAAGAAGAAGAAGAAGAAGAAGTAGATGTGTCCTGGGAACCCCGTTAACGTACTGTCTAGACACTTATTTGTCGGCATGGTGGTCATGGGTTGGAATTCTCATAGAGACTGATTTGTAAATTTAACATGGGCTCCTAGGTCGACCAGAATAAAATGGAGACTTTCTCTTGACTCGGTACAAACGTAGCATCTCCGCAGGAACTGTTGCAGTGCTCTACTTCCTCCCTACAAGCTCAGAAACCAGTGGGACATGCAAGACTGGTACTGAAACATCACATCTGCAGAAATGCTTATTAGGATGTAACCAGGTCAAAATTCAGTTCATCACATACGGACTGGATTGGATTAGGCCTCGGTTGGTCATTTCTACACAGATTTGAGCAGCTTCAGTCAAAATACTCCAACATAATGTCCAGAGATTACAGGAGATTAATACTTGTATACTTCTGGAAATACCAAATGGTTAACTGTACACCCCTGAAAATCTAACAGCTCTCAAGTTTCACCCCAACCAATTAATTCAATCACATTATTTGGAAGAGCATCAACATTTTCTATGGTACAATTTACTCATCCAGATGTAATTCAAATTCTTTTAATCCCAAACAATAAGAATCTGTGAGTATTTGCATCGATATATTATAATATACACTGTATAACACACATTAGGTATTTCATTTATATGCAAAACAAAGACTTTCACTGCTTGACCATTTTCAGTGTGTGACAATTGTGTGGTCCCAAACAGTCGGGCTGTGGTTTTGAAGTGACAAATGCATGACTAGCGAATGATATACTGCTAGAGGTTTCATTATAAATGACACATTATGAGGAATTTGAAAACAAATTACATCTTGATTTGCTTGCTTGCTTGCGTTCGCTGACTGTGAGCTCCAGCGTGAAGTCCTGTATGTTGGATGAAGACATCCTGTTGTCCAACATCAGTGTGATGTCATACTGGGCTGACGTTTGCATGAGTATCCATTGTCCAATGTCAGGCTTATTGTTATGCAGACTGGTGGTTCCTCCGATACTCTCCGACTTCAGAAGAATCAGCGATCCTACTACATTAGCCAGGACCCCAAAGGGACCTACTGCCCAAGACGCACGACTAGGACATGATAGGTCTTGGCCAGTATAGAACCTGGCCCTGGTACCTTGGAAACACCTCTGCGTCCCATCTTGATTTTAAACATGGGTACAAGAAAACATCTTGGCAAGTAAAGACAGTTGGCATAATATAGACATCACTTCTGGAGTGCTGAAAAATAATGAGCTAGCACTAGAAGCCTAGTGCGCTGTAAGACTTGTAAAAGGGGTATCTTACTTTTTTAAAAACCTTTCAAGGAAACAAAGTTTAAGAGCAAGCTCTCTTATAATTTTGGTCACATTGATTTTAAAAATGTATAAATATATCTGGATAATTAGCAGTCGATGTGATCGTTAGGAAAGCTTGCTCTAAGACTTCCAGTGTGTTGATGGCAGGGTAGGAGGTTCAATTCCTACGCCGGCATTAAGTTGGACTGAAACATTTACTTTGCGTTCTGAAACAATTGCAAGCTGTTGAACATAAAACTGCCTATAAAATCAACTGGAGGTTGATGCTGATGTCCTGCAAAGGTCACGCAGCTTTTAAATCTGGATACTTACTGTTCAAAGTCTTTACTCTTTCTCTGTGGGTAGAGGAATTAAATCACCTGAACTATAGGCAACATTTAAATCTGGATACTTACAGTTCAAAGTCTTTCTCTGTGGGTAGAGGAATTAAATCACCGGAACTATAGGCAACGTTCTGAAACTTCATCTCTTGTGTAGCCCATGATTTTAGCAACTGAGGAAGTGGAAGTCCCTCCATGGCCATCTGACTCCTCACAATATACTACTCTTATATGAATGTGTCTGCATGAACATTTAAATATACATTAATCAAGGCTTAAGAAACACAAACAATCAATGCAAGGCGGTCTGTTTCTAAATTGTCTGCAACTGATTGCAAAACTAAACATTGGGTTCTAACAAAACAGCAGAAGGTGCTTAAATAAAGGCACAAACTACACATTAGGGATTTAACACACAAACATAAAATCGACTAACCACTGAATTTCATCGTGTCTTACAAAATATAAACCCACACACATACAACTAAATAAGAGAAACATACACAAACGTCATGTAAAAGAAAACAGTTCTGACAGTAGGAGTTGAAAAATCCTTTTCTTTTACGTAATTGTGTTGTGTACAAACTACTGAACATAAACTTGGCCAGGAATCATGAACAGTCAAAACATGTTGGGGTTGACTGCTATGTTCTGTAAAGTTAGTTAGTCGACAGATCATCCTCATTGCATATTGAACCATTCAGTCTATAAGTGCTCGGATCCCCTCCTCAGAAAATCCTGCAGCGATTAGCAACTGATGACACCAGCTCTGTGCTGATTTATTAATCTTCATTGGCTTCCAGCGTAGTGTTCTTTTTTGGCCACACCTCTTTTAATTTGCTGTTCTCACAACCTGACCATGGTTGTAGATCCATGTAGAACCATTGTAGATGGTTGTAAGTCATCACTTAGTTCTTGCGAAAGACTTACTTCTCGTAAAGCATTCAGAATGTCAGCCTGCTCCATGGCACGTCCACCCTCCACAGTAGCATTACCTGCGAGTTTGTCAGCCCACTCATTTCCTTGTACTCCCGCATGCCCTGGCATGAAAATGAAACTAATCTTTGCCAGCCAAGACCGCTCCAGAGACAGCAACCATACTCTTCTGATCCACCTCATCTCTATCTTCTTAAGCATATTCATTGAGTCACTAAGGAAACATGCTCTAGTGAAAGTCTGTGTCTCGAGCCATGTTATTGCTTTACTTACTGCCATGACTTCTATAGTCAGGCTACTTGAGGTCAAGGCAAAAGCACGAGATAAAGGATAAAAGTAAAAGGATCTGTAAACTGTAAAAGATATAATGCAACTAAATAAAATAAAGCTAGACCACATTTGATAACTTTCTTAACTTGTAAGGTATGTGAATGTGCATTGTGTCTGTGTCTAGTATGTCTCTTCTTTTCGCAGGAGCAAAATATACCTAATTGTTTCCAGTTCAGTTCAGTAAAATGTTTGCATAGTCTTTACAAGACATCGCTGTCAACATCAGCATCTTTCAGCTGACTGTTGATTTCTTGGCAAGATTACACTCAGTAGTTTGCCATTGCTTTCTGAGCAACCGGCTCACATACCCCGTAAGTTACAGACGTGGGTCAAACCGCTAACGATTCTCGCCGTCGTCACGTTACTCACGAGAGTATACGGCATGGGATTATGGAGAAAGTCGCTAACACCTAGACCAGGGAGCCGGCTTACATTTGATTACTTCGTGTTAATTAATTAATGAATTAAGTAATTAATTTCATACTATTGTTTACGGAAATAAATAAAAACGACGGTTGCCCTGGCAATCTACAGACTAAGATTTTTATTCCACCTGCAAAGACACACATCCAGACCCTTACTATGGAATCGAACACATGATATCTAAAAAAATTGTAAACATAACGCATAAAATGATACATTCAAATTGGAATTGAATTGTTTCAGTTTCAATTCAACTGAATTGGAATGTTACTTACAGTTCAGTAAAGTAAATTGGATGTCAATATTTAGTCTTGAGGTACTATACCATTAACACATCTAAAAACATAATAATATACAGCTACCATCGACTGTATAGTTAGTAATTAGTAATATTAGTATACAATCTCTCTTGTTTTGTTCCAGAAGTTAAAATTTGTGCCTTTGCGCCATGTTTGTGTGTGAAACCGTCGGACAATTACACATTCAATTATAATATCAAATCTCCAGACAAAAGAGCAATATTCATACTTAGTATCTACAGTTCTGCCTTTAAACTATACGTAATTAACAACACTTTAAGTGTGTGTGAGATTTGATGTTCAAATAATGAAAGAAAGGACAATAATAGATTATGTTGAATAAAACGAATTGTTTTAATCAGGATTGCATGGCAACATTCTCGGTTTCCGCTTCCCCCTTGTTGTCGTCTGATGAACTCTGATGGTGGCTTTCTTGAGCACAAGTAGTAAACAAGTCACTGTTCCGTGTTTTATTGCGTCGTTTACTTTACATTATACAGGTTTGCTCTCGTGGAGATAAACTTCAATTTTAATTAATTTACTGTATGTTTTATCTGTCTGGACATGGCATTAATTCTGGCCCTTTCCTCTTCACTCACCATCATGACATGACTGAGACTGCCAAGCAAGGGAATTTAGCTAGCATTACGTACCTTAGATAGTCCTATCACGATTTTAAATTTGAGTATTTACTAATGAGACCGCCACAGTAGATAGGCCTTGAAATTCAAAATCTAATATGGTACCTCAGTGATGCCTGTATGTCACTTCTAAGTGAAGATATTCACATTTTTGTGAGGGTGAGACGAGTTGAGATTTCTCATGCTCCTCACCCGATATTGTCGCTCTCCAGTGTGTCCGATTACCTTCACCAGCGGGTGTGCGTGTCTGTGTGTGCAAGATTGTCTCAAACGGTCAAATGAAAACTGACTTCAAAAATATGTTCCGTCATGTTTCAATGCTGCATGTTTCGTCTAGTTGGATGCAAACTGAAAAAGGCGTACAGAAATCTGTTGGCACTTGTACCCACTCCTCGCCAGTTTCTAAGTCCTCAAGTGAACACACCTGTTGAAGAATGTCTCCGGCTTGACCCGTCCACGACCTCCCTCTTTTTAACCTGCCGCCCGTAACCATCTTAATTTCACTATGCAGTGGATGTTGTGTTTGCATTGACTCTGAGATAGGCACGTGCTCTGCAAATTTGTATTCTGTCTTCAATGGTTGGAAAATCAAGAAGATACCGCATCTCCCTGCATGCTGTATATCTAGTACATCCAAGAATAATACGCATAGCTTCGTTCTGTATCCTTTCCATCCTTTCCATCTGCTTATGGCTGAGAGTCAGGATCGCCATCGCATACTCAAAAACGGACATGACCAGCCCCTCGTATAGAAGACATAGATGGCGCTGCTCACAGTTTGCTGCCGCCATCACCCGCATCGCAGTCAAACCCCGCTTGGCCTTTGTTATCACCTGGTCTATGTGCTCATTATAAGCAAGGCTTCAGATCAAAACGTATCCTAGATAATTCATTGCCTGCGTTCTTTCCATAGTCTCTGAACACAGATTTACAGTTGGTTGGAGTGTTGACAATATGGTTATTCATAGAGAACCATGTCACTGCTGCCTTCGTTGGACTGACCATTGCCCCAGATTCCACACACCAAGTGCTTATGCGATTTAGTTCGGTTTGTAGTTCCACAGCAACCCGATCTCTATCATTACCCTGACGATACACTAACACATCGTCGGCATATGACAATGTCCTCCCCGGTCCAGTGATCTGCTCGCTGGTAATTCTCACAGTGTAGGCGTTGAAAAGCACCGGAGATAATGGTGATCCCTGTGGCAGGCCCGGATATATTGTTGTTGGTTCAGAAGTCCAACTGCCACATCTAAAAACTACTTTCCGTTGGAAGAGGGCTGCAGCGATCCAACTAAGGAGGAATGGACTTATCTTGAGTTCAAGCAGCTGAAACATTAAAAAATCCAACGGCACTCTATTGTACGCATCTTCAAGATCAATCGCCGCAGCACATGTTTCAATGCCTGAGTGGAAACCTTCATAGACGTCATGGGCAAAAACTGCTGCGTTGGTCCAGGTTTCTCTGTTTGGACGGTACCCTCCAAGGGTAGGTGGGAAACAACCTTGCCTCTCTAGCTGGCTTGATATTTTCCTGCATGATTAACTTCTCTAGCAGCTTGCCTATTGTATTTTGCATGGTTATTACCCGGTATTCCTGAATTTTTGTTTTGTGTGGTCTTTGCCAGGCTTCGGCAAGGGAATCAGATAGCTGTGTAACCACTCCTCCTTCATGCTAGCACTCGCTATGCTGTTGTTGTACATATATGCTAGTTCCTCTAGCTCATTGTCGGTACTCATACTGATGTCGTCATACCTTATATCATCTGGCGCTGTTTCTTGTTCGTCGAAGCACAGCCCTGATCTCTTTCACTGTCACTATGTCTTCAACTGCAATGTTCTGGGCCTTACACATGTCTGTCTGGTTGCTCTGCTTTAAATAGCGTTCGAAAAGGGCTTTGCCCTTATTTTCGTCACACCTCTGCCAGATAAGGTCAGCGTTTTGGAAGTCAGGAACATTCTTATTCTTGACTACCCCATTCATACTTTTATGTAGTTGCCAGAACAATTTCAGTGACTTGTCTGTGCTTATTCTTTGACACAACTTTTTTTTCTTCACATTTTTCCCATTTTTCACTTTTAACCATTTTAACCAGATTTTTTAAATAGCTAACTTTGGTGTCCATCTCTCTTTCCAATTACACAATAAGACTAGGATGGGCAGCTCTGTTCTTCTTGGCGTTTTGCCATTTCCTTACAGCACCACGCTTGTGGCTGTTTCCATCTTTTTTTCCTGCCATGATGTTTCCTGCGCTTGTCATCCTTTATTTTACTCATGTTATTGTTTGGCTGGCTCTGCAGAACTTGGTGGAGTATTGATACATGACAAGGCAGACGTGGTTGCGGCCTTGTGGGAGCACGTGCACACCTCAGAGGAGCAAATGGATTACCATGGTCTGGCAAGAATGAGACAACGAGGAGTGACGAAGGGATCTGGCCGACGCTCAACGCTCAGAGGAAAGGCGAGACGGACTTATAATCAGATTGCTACTGGTACTATTAGTGTTGGAACTCTTCGCTGGCTGCTGAGGATGGGGACGGAGCACTTATGGGAATGCCCCGAATGCTGTGATGTCGATTCCTAATTCAATCAATCAATCAATATTTTACTCACCACATCTTGCCCTGAAAGGTCTTGACCATTGACTTGTGCTGCCTGGTTCTGCCGTTCTTCACCAATATGCTGCAAGGGTTTGGTCGCTGCCATGGTGCCCTAGCACACACCATCTACACACTGTAGTGAGTGAAGGAGAAACCAGCGCCAGGTCAATAACACTGTCCTCGTCACCTGGATGACTTGCTGTCCTGGTGACACAGCCACTGTTGATACACACAAGGTCACTGGTTTCAAGTGCCGCCTCGAGCTCCTCCCCCTGTGTGTTGGAAGAAATGTTACCCCATGATTTGCCCTTAGCGTTGAAATCGCCACAGAAAATGACATTCCTCTCCTGACATAATATGTCACTCAAACACTGCCATCTATGGGAATCCACACTCGCGTTACAGGCATAAACATTCACCAACACGAATGGTAGACCAGAGTTAACTCTCACAGCCTGTAATTGTATCTCGTCACTGTCCCACGTGGACATGTCCAGCTCTGAAACCACTATACTGTCTCGAATCAGAATCGCTATTCCCTGGTGTCGCCTGTTGTAAAAACATTTGAAGCCGGCTATATGGAGTGTCTTATCAACGCCCAGTCTTGTCTCCTGAAGCGCAACTATATCGTTCTTGTATGCCAGGCTTTCCAAGATGGGGCCATATTGTTTAGCACTGGCAAAATTCCCATATAGAATACGCGTGTACTTGAGACCCAGTTGGTCGCTTTGCATTTGAGGCCCCTGGCACCAGCCCGTCTACCTTGTCTCTTACATCATGGACTGTGCCTTAAAAGTCGAAACGGTTTGTTTACCTTGTGTAAGGGGCGCACACGCTCATCCGCCATTTTGAAGAATCCAGAAAACAACACAGTAACCCAACATGCTACGGAAAACACTCAAGGATTGATTCGCTTAGATGCATGAACTCCGTAGCACCGGTGAAAATCTTGAGAAGAAACATCTGGTTTACATCCTAGCGCAGAAATCACACGCACAAGATGAAATTATCCACCTCCTACGTGAAAATTGGAGCAATTTCAACATCACACAACCGCTCGCCGCCATCTTGACCGGAAGTCTCCCACCTCAGTGCCTTCACCGCCATTGTTTCCATAGTGAGGCTATTTGTTGTCATGACAAAAGCATCGCTTACTTCTTTGAATTTTGCTGAGGCTGCCTATGCACTCCTTGAGTAGCAGATTTACATCTGTAAACACCATGCCATCGTCCTCTCTGATGTTTTTCAACTATTGGTGCTTTCGGCTTTTTCCTCTGCTCGCTTGCTTTGAACTCAAGCGTAGTCCATACACACTACTTCTGGTAGTGCTGGACTGAATTTTGCATGTGGATTAGCTTTCCCTATTAACAGTGCCCCTCATCATCAGGTGAACCCACTCCGAATTCAGAGGTTCTTGTAATTTACGTCCCCAAGTCAAGGGCAAGAGATCAAGATTTTGTCCAACTTTCCGGTGTAGGAGTTGAACCCCCTACCTCGGCATCACCACACCGGATGTTTAAAGACACTCGTTCTTACCATTCAGCCATGCTGATCTCCTACACTGTTAATCATTCATTCTATTTTCTGATCCATCCAACTTTTTTATCCCTCTGAATCTTTTGATCATCCTAGTCACAATCCTTTTGAGATCCTTTCATCTTGTAATGTGACCAGTAAATGACGATTGCATTGCCCTGATGTTGCACGTCCTTTACGAACATCACATCAGCCCCAGCATTTATTGGCTGATTGTGACTTTTTAAGGTAAATTTATCTTCATCAACAACTTTGCAACAAACTTTAGGCTATTTTTACATTGAGTTGCAACTGTCCATTAGATTCCCAGTATTCTCTCTGTGGCCTTCAGTTTCCTTCCACTCTAGTCAAAGTCCCTGATTCCTCGGCATGAACTATGCATACAAACTTATTGTTAGGGACTTTGGTAAATGAACTTTTCAAAATTGTTTAAAAATTATGAGACGTGCAACAAACATGACTTTAAGGACACTTGGGAATCTACTTCTTTGTTTAAAGTGAGGAAGATGGCAGTGATGCGGGATCCACAAAACATGAACATTTTATCAACAGCACAAGGCATTTGATGAATCAACAGAGAACTGGTGAAATCAGTCACTGTTAATTGGAGCACCTATGGACCTTCCGGAGCGCAGTGACGGTTCTCATTCATCTCTAAACACTGAGTGCTGTAGCCTGCAGTACAATAGGAAATGAGTTGAGTTAAGAAACGACATCACTGCACTCAGGACATTCCCATATGCGCTCCGTCATACTACTGGTCTTCCCTCTCAGTTGTGAGATTCTTCTAGAACCTCTGCAGATCCCCTGTAATTTCATTCTTTCCACATTCATCCATCATGTGCCATGCCGATAAGCGTGGGCAGTAATGTTTTGCCATCTCACTCGATCACCAAAGTCGTGGATCAGCTCCGTGTTCCTGTCTCGACCATGCCATGTGGTGAAGCCATCTGTGACGAGTTCACCTTGGGTAGCGAGAGTGAACCACACCCTAGGTGTCTCTGGCACTCCTGTGTATTCTAGCCCCAGGGGTTGGATGAGCAGATACACCTTTTTCCTCTGTGGTTGATCTCATATTAGTTAATTACGTCTACAAGCCCCTCCAGATTCTAGACCCCCACTAACTACCTACACCTGTGGAACAATGAACACTGAGGCATCGTCCGAGACCACACTCAATCATTATACAAAGAGCAAGTCAACTTACATAAAGTTTATTCTACCCTTGAGAATATAGAACTGAAATGAACATCCTGATAGAAGAATCTATTTACACAAATAGAAGATAGAGTAGAGATAGACTCAGAGATGTAGGTATCTTCATCGAGTTGAGAGTAGATTGGATGCAGATGTCCCGTCCAGTCGGTCCGCCACTCACCCGGCTTCCTTCCAGTGAGATGACTAGAACCTTGGAGACCACTCTGTCTCCAGAGCGTAGGATCCACAACACTAGAGTCACTGCTGGACCACACTTCACTGGACCAACTGCATCTCTATCACTCCCACGGAGTCACTGTTAATACAGTTCTCGAACAATACCAGTTGGAAGACAATCCTCCTGGACTTGACTCCAAGTAGTCGTTACTTCGAAGAACTTAACGAATCACTGACCAAGCTAATGGTCTGTCACTCATCACACAGTCTTACTGCAGAACCGCTATGGTATTGACCAATTTAATGGTCCCTTTATCACAGCACCGGAACATGAATGGAAAAGTGTCACGGACCAATTCAATGGTCTCCTACAGTCACACTGCTTGTAGAATCAGATATGGCTACTAAAATGTTACTGAGTTCTTGGATAACACAGTTGATAATCTTGATACTGCAACAGTACATTAATAGAATCAGACATCTATTTCACGGCAACAATTCAGGTTGGACTATAATCCCATAGTCCCTTCCACCGGGTTACCTTGACACACGTCACTACTTGGTGAAGTTCTTCTCAAGACCTGCCACTAGAGCTGTCCAAAGAACCATTCAAGTGTCTGAAAAGTATTTACTTCTGCGTTTAGGCAGAACCCCCGTCAAACTAGACGGACCGGTGTTCCCTGTCGTTGAGCATGATTACTCAACATGCTGAACTGTTCATAGCAAAACAGAGTGTCGTCTATTTATCAGAACAATCACAAACCAACACTTCTCACACGGGCACCTTCAGGGTGGTTGTATGTCTTGAGGCAACCTTCACTCATGGTGAATCAATTGGGTACCTGATGTGGTTGAGTCTGGCGTGATAAGTAAAGAACTGAACCCTTCGCTCTGTCACACGAAGTGGTTTCCTGCCAACAACATTATAGTTGACTGGTTCCTCAACAGGCAAACTCCTGAAAAGGAAGAGCGACCGGTGAGAGTATACTGGCCCAAACATAAGTCCACATGCATCCTACCAATAACTACTCAACTCTCAGTCATGCTACTTAGTTATGCATATAACTAAAGCATTATCTCTATATGGAGAGTAGTACAGCATGGGTTCACAAATGTCAGCTGGCCTCACAGAACAGCCCGTCAAACAGAGCAAGAAATCAGAATGACGAGTCTGATCTTTGGTCTCACCTCTCCCTAATCATCTACCAGTCGTCGCTAACGTCAGTAGTGATACAAGGCTGTTATTATAGTTCTAAGTTAATCGAACTAAACATAGGTAAAGAGTCCCTAGACTCGGTCCTAACATCATCAATGTACATTAAGAAACATAAGCTGGATCAATATCCCATCCCTCGGGATATAGGAATAGGACATGATCACATCCACTATGTACACAAGCCTGTTTGCTGGTGGGACCACCTGCCCCTGCCCTAGCAAACTCTTCTTATCAGACTCTGCCTTAGAGTCAAGAAGCCTTCTTGAGAATACATGTTCCCCACATGTTCCAAGGGTAATCTTCCAGTTCTGTCCTCCCCAAGTGGTTTAGCCTTGGCATGGATGGAACTTCATCGTTGGCTTGGCCTACCAACACATACTTTCATAACTTGCTTTCACATCCCCCATATTCTATATTTCCCCAGTCTCATGCAGCCTCCTTGCATCCTTCCATACTTCCAGCACCTGAGCATTCACTCGCACTAGCGCCAGTACGAAAGAGACAGGATAGCTGAGACAAGATTTCTGAACGCACATTTATATCGCGACGGCACGCAGTGTTATCTCACGACGACCTATTCGGCGTTCGGACTTACTCCAGGAAGTATCACATGCCATGATCTAATATATATGCACACAATGTCCCATCATATATATATATATAAATATAGCACCAAAGCAACTTACCTTGACACAGAAATCCGCTGTTCCACACAATGAATTCACTATTAAGTTATTACACCATAGTTACATCATTCCTGGTGGCACAGAACTAAGTTCTTCCTTTACTTAGTAACTAAGCACAATTTTGTCTGAAACTCCACCTACCAACTTACCTGGTTTTCTAACCGTTCTTCGGGCTTCAGCAACTGACTGAACTAATCTAGGTTTCCATCCGGCACAAGTAACTAGGTTTTATTCTAACACAGCAACCTAATAGATGTAACGATTGTCAAAATATGGTACACATATTTGGAACCCAAATCGCCTACATCACAACACGGCGTTTCCTAACAGCTGTTTCGCGAGCACACGGTAAACAAACACGATTCGCCATCAACTGCGTTATCGATCGGTTTGCTAATTAGTATGCAAGGACATCCGCATAGGTAATGAGGTTAGAACAATGGCGTGTGGAACACACGTACAAAGTTAAATGATTTAAACAATTATCTACCTGTATTGGACAACCAGATCTCCAGACAGCTCCGAACTGTTCAAGGGCTTCTCAGCTTCCTTGATCTAACAGTCAGCCGCATAATGGTTGAGGGGAGACGCACACAAAACGGCTCACATTCGGCCTGCGTCTATTCTGTGGCAACGACAGTAAGTGAATGACTGATTTAGCCACATTCCCGCTTCGTGCCAACTCAATGCGCACTAAAAGCGAGTGCTTCTCGAGAAAAGATACTTTCTCGGGAAAACCGTCATTCCCCGCCTAGAGTTTCTAGATCTCTCTGCACGAGAATTTAGAGCGATACCCAGCATCACGGGTTACTCGAATTTCGGTGTTTCGAGAATATTCTAGATCGTAAGTCCTTCATCGGCTTCCCTCAGTCTATTCTTAGCTGGGAAAGTCCCCGATGACGCGCCAAAATAGTGCGGAATCCTGACGACCCAAGACAGATAATCGCGTTTCGTCACATAGGCCCCCACTTTAAGAGGATCGACCCCGTCGTTCCACTTCTAAGCAGAAGCTGTCTATGTCGTTCGTTCTTTCTTCTTAGAGACCGGATGGCGGGTGAGGAAGTCTAACCCGTCAATATTGTATAGAATACTTTTACCACATTAGGTGGGGTGACAAGCTATTCAGTATCACGGGTGATCAACGCCTACTCCGCTACTGCGATCGGGCATCTCGCAGTGTCTTGCGGAACAGAGCTCCCGTCTCGATCTGATTTAACGATCGTTCCTGCCAGAGTTTACTGGACTTCTGCAACTCCAGCTTCCCCTTTCGAGGACCCAGCTGGATTGCAGTCGGTCGGATTGAGGGACCAAGGGTCTGTGTCTGTTCTGACACAACCCACCTCTTCCGACCACGGTTCTCAGTGTAGCTAGCACTGCGGGTGTTCCTTTGGCCGGTCATGTTCCCCCGAGCACCGGGCTGAACCGAAGAAGGTACCTGCACATACATATAGGACTGCCTATGGTGTGACAGGCTTTCCGCTACCTGACCTGAACCCCGAACCGTTCTTTCAGCGAATCTCTGCGCCCTTGGGCTGGTAGACTTATCATCGGGTTTCCCCTCATAGCGCATGAGGAGACTGGAATGGAAAGTAGAAGACTTTCCCAGGATCACCACTCCATAGTGCTTGTGGAGCCCCACTTTATCCACTAGGAATGGGCCCTGCCACCCGATTTCGAATTCGTTCCCCTCGATTGGGAGGAGTACTAGAACTCGGTCTCCAACCTCTAAGGATATCCTCGTCTTCGTCCGTTTCTCAAATGTGCATTTACGGCACTCAGGACAAGACCTAATATGCCTGCGCACGTCGCCTGTCATTCCCGGCCACCAATAGTACCGGGATAGACATTTACTGGTTGTCCCTACAGTCAGATGTCCGGTTGGGGACCTGACATGTACCGTTCGCAGCAGATTAGCTCTGAAGCTCTCAGGAACCAACTTACGATCCCTCTGCCTTCTCTCTGTTCCAGTCTGAATTAACGGTGACTGGTTATCAGAGTTGAAATTACCCTGAGTTAACGGGTTTTTATTGTTGGGCAACCGTTCTGAACAAGGACACTCCGTCGCATCCTTGCTCCGAGCAGTACTCATTCCATCCGGGTGAGTATTTCGGAGACTTACCTTTTCGAGATCCTCTTCCTCTGTACCTCTGACCTGCCTAGACTTATGGATGCTAGGGTGTTCTGGTTCACCCAGAAACACGTACTTCCGGCCAAGAATTAGGGGATAGAGAGGATCCGGTACGACTGCCGCCTGAATGCGTCCAGTAACGTACTTGCTCCGAATCTCCACATTGGCAATCGGGCAACGTAGCGCTACAGCACTCCTACTGGCTGGCTGTATCTCCGTCATCTCCCCGGTGAGTTGCTCTGGGCCTGTCAGGTGGGATGCAATTACAGATGAAAATTGCAATCCTGTGTCGTAGAGGCACAACACCTGTTGCCCATTCACTTCTACTTCCTCAACCACTGGAGGTCGCTCTGGTTCTCCATTCCCATCAACCGTCTTCACTTTCCTGCAAGGTCTATCCCTAACCTCTGCAAGACAAGCAAAGTGAAAGTCCTTGGGCTTACTCCTACACTCACTCGTATTGTGAGTGCTGGACTTGCAGAATTTGCACCATCGTTCCCTCCACTTCCTCTTTGGAGAACTAGGTGGGCTATTCTTACCTTGGTTGACGTTAGAGATCTTCTCTATAGAGTTTACCTGTTTCTTGGGTTCATCAGAACCTCTGTTCTTTTTCTTTGACTTACCTTGATCCTTATCTTTCGATCTCGGATCTGTTGGACTGGTATCCCCAGTCTCGCCATAGACTTCAACGTATCTTTCGGCTAACTTGGTGACTATATCCAATCTCTCAGCCCCATTCTCACCTAAGAAGTTTCGCAAGGGTTTAGACATTTGCATTCGCATCTGATCTACAACCATCAACTCACGCAAACTTTCATACTCCTCTTTAAATCCGGCCAAGGCCATCCACTTAAGAAGGTATGAGTTCAATCTCACACTGTATGATGAAAACAGTTCACCAGGTTCTCGCTTCGCAGTCCGAAACTTCCTTCGGTATGAGTGCGCTGTGATCTCGAATCTCTTCAAGAGAGCCGCTTTCAGAGCCGGGTAATCATTCTGTAAACCCGGTGGCAAGCGTGCATACACCTCATAACCTTCGGCACGGAGTCCCTGGGAGAGTTTTAAACACCATTTCTGTTTGTCTAGTCCCATTGCAATAGCCATGGCTTCATACTTCTCTAAGTATTGGTCTATCCGCTCCTTCTCGGGTTCGAACGGCTGTAAAGGCCATTTCATAGCCTGGTAGTCACGTCTACTGGTTGACTCTGAGCCAGGAGGTACACCTCCTCCCATAGCTCCATCAGTTACACCTGTAGCAGGCACTTGTGCCTCAAGTAGCTTCATTCGATACTCATGGTCACGTTTTTCTTTCGCGGCTTCCAACTCAAGCCGTTTCATCTCAGTATCAGCCGCTATCCTCTTTTCCTCAAGAGCCACTTTACTGGCTTCCAGTTCTCTTTCTGCTCTCCTCCTCTCTCTTTCCTCTTGGCGAAAATTTCTTTCCACCTCTTGCACATAGGATTTCAAAGCATCTCCCTCTAGACCAGACTTGCGTCCAGTTTCCTGAACTTTGTCTAAGTCTAACTCTTGGGTAGACATGTTGACTATGATATGTGGGTACTCAAGTATGTGTGGGTGAAGCAATACAATGAATCAATAGTCAATAGTACTAACTAATCACCACAACACAAATGTCTGTCAAACAGTTAGGAGATAGGTAGAAGTAGTAGAATCTTATGTAGACTGAAGTAGAGGATAAAGACTAAGTCCCTATCACTATGTGAGAGGTCTACAACACACAGAGAGCTTGGCATAATCCCGGACGAGCCCCCACTCTGTATGGAGTGTGACGAGTTCACCTTGGGTAGCGAGAGTGAACCACACCCTAGGTGTCTCTGGCACTCCCGTGTATTCTAGCCCCAGGGGTTGGATGAGCAGATACACCTTTTTCCTCTGTGGTTGATCTCATATTAGTTAATTACGTCTACAAGCCCCTCCAGATTCTAGACCCCCACTAACTACCTACACCTGTGGAACAATGAACACTGAGGCATCGTCCGAGACCACACTCAATCATTATACAAAGAGCAAGTCAACTTACATAAAGTTTATTCTACCCTTGAGAATATAGAACTGAAATGAACATCCTGATAGAAGAATCTATTTACACAAATAGAAGATAGAGTAGAGATAGACTCAGAGATGTAGGTATCTTCATCGAGTTGAGAGGTAGATGGGATGCAGATGTCCCGTCCAGTCGGTCCGCCACTCACCCGGCTTCCTTCCAGTGAGATGACTAGAACCTTGGAGACCACTCTGTCTCCAGAGCGTAGATCCACAACACTAGAGTCACTGCTGGACCACACTTCACTGGACCAACTGCATCTCTATCACTCCCACGGAGTCACTGTTAATACAGTTCTCGAACAATACCAGATGGAAGACAATCCTCCTGGACTTGACTCCAAGTAGTCGTTACTTCGAAGAACTTAACGAATCACTGACCAAGCTAATGGTCTGTCACTCATCACACAGTCTTACTGCAGAACCGCTATGGTATTGACCAATTTAATGGTCCCTTTATCACAGCACCGGAACATGAATGGAAAAGTGTCACAGACCAATTCAATGGTCTCCTACAGTCACACTGCTTGTAGAATCAGATATGGCTACTAAAATGTTACTGAGTTCTTGGATAACACAGTTGATAATCTTGATACTGCAACAGTACATTAATAGAATCAGACATCTATTTCACAGGCAACAATTCAGGTTGGACTATAATCCCATAGTCCCTTCCACCGGGTTACCTTGACACACGTCACTACTTGGTGAAGTTCTTCTCAAGACCTGCCACTAGAGCTGTCCAAAGAACCATTCAAGTGTCTGAAAAGTATTTACTTCTGCGTTTAGGCAGAACCCCCGTCAAACTAGACGGACCGGTGTTCCCTGTCGTTGAGCATGATTACTCAACATGCTGAACTGTTCATAGCAAAACAGAGTGTCGTCTATTTATCAGAACAATCACAAACCAACACTTCTCACACGGGCACCTTCAGGGTGGTTGTATGTCTTGAGGCAACCTTCACTCATGGTGAATCAATTGGGTACCTGATGTGGTTGAGTCTGGCGTGATAAGTAAAGAACTGAACCCTTCGCTCTGTCACACGAAGTGGTTTCCTGCCAACAACATTATAGTTGACTGGTTCCTCAACAGGCAAACTCCTGAAAAGGAAGAGCGACCGGTGAGAGTATACTGGCCCAAACATAAGTCCACATGCATCCTACCAATAACTACTCAACTCTCAGTCATGCTACTTAGTTATGCATATAACTAAAGCATTATCTCTATATGGAGAGTAGTACAGCATGGGTTCACAAATGTCAGCTGGCCTCACAGAACAGCCCGTCAAACAGAGCAAGAAATCAGAATGACGAGTCTGATCTTTGGTCTCACCTCTCCCTAATCATCTACCAGTCGTCGCTAACGTCAGTAGTGATACAAGGCTGTTATTATAGTTCTAAGTTAATCGAACTAAACATAGGTAAAGAGTCCCTAGACTCGGTCCTAACATCATCAATGTACATTAAGAAACATAAACTGGATCAATATCCCATCCCTCGGGATATAGGAATAGGACATGATCACATCCACTATGTACACAAGCCTGTTTGCTGGTGGGACCACCTGCCCCTGCCCTAGCAAACTCTTCTTATCAGACTCTGCCTTAGAGTCAAGAAGCCTTCTTGAGAATACATGTTCCCCACATGTTCCAAGGGTAATCTTCCAGTTCTGTCCTCCCCAAGTGGTTTAGCCTTGGCATGGATGGAACTTCATCGTTGGCTTGGCCTACCAACACATACTTTCATAACTTGCTTTCACATCCCCCATATTCTATATTTCCCCAGTCTCATGCAGCCTCCTTGCATCCTTCCATACTTCCAGCACCTGAGCATTCACTCGCACTAGCGCCAGTACGAAAGAGACAGGATAGCTGAGACAAGATTTCTGAACGCACATTTATATCGCGACGGCACGCAGTGTTATCTCACGACGACCTATTCGGCGTTCGGACTTACTCCAGGAAGTATCACATGCCATGATCTAATATATATGCACACAATGTCCCATCATATATATATATATAAATATAGCACCAAAGCAACTTACCTTGACACAGAAATCCGCTGTTCCACACAATGAATTCACTATTAAGTTATTACACCATAGTTACATCATTCCTGGTGGCACAGAACTAAGTTCTTCCTTTACTTCGTAACTAAGCACAATTTTGTCTGAAACTCCACCTACCAACTTACCTGGTTTTCTAACCGTTCTTCGGGCTTCAGCAACTGACTGAACTAATCTAGGTTTCCATCCGGCACAAGTAACTAGGTTTTATTCTAACACAGCAACCTAATAGATGTAACGATTGTCAAAATATGGTACACATATTTGGAACCCAAATCGCCTACCTCACAATACGGCGTTCCTAACAGCTGTTTCGCGAGCACACGGTAAACAAACACGATTCGCCATCAACTGCGTTATCGATCGGTTTGCTAATTAGTATGCAAGGACATCCGCATAGGTAATGAGGTTAGAACAATGGCGTGTGGAACACACGTACAAAGTTAAATGATTTAAACAATTATCTACCTGTATTGGACAACCAGATCTCCAGACAGCTCCGAACTGTTCAAGGGCTTCTCAGCTTCCTTGATCTAACAGTCAGCCGCATAATGGTTGAGGGGAGACGCACACAAAACGGCTCACATTCGGCCTGCGTCTATTCTGTGGCAACGACAGTAAGTGAATGACTGATTTAGCCACATTCCCGCTTCGTGCCAACTCAATGCGCACTAAAAGCGAGTGCTTCTCGAGAAAAGATACTTTCTCGGGGAAACCGCCATTCCCCGCCTAGAGTTTCTAGATCTCTCTGCACGAGAATTTAGAGCGATACCCAGCATCACGGGTTACTCGAATTTCTGTGTTTCGAGAATATTCTAGATCGTAAGTCCTTCATCGGCTTCCCTCAGTCTATTCTTAGCTGGGAAAGTCCCCGATGACGCGCCAAAATAGTGCGGAATCCTGACGACCCAAGACAGATAATCGCGTTTCGTCACACCATCCAGGTATTTACTTCTCGGTCTTCCCCTTGGTCTCTTCCCTTCGATCTTGCCAGTCATCACCAAGTTCTCCAAGTCATTTCTTCTCATAACATGCCCAAAAAATTTTGACTGTCTACGTCTAATGTCTCTAATCAGTTTACGATCTTCATTTGTTTCTTGAAGGTTTTTTTCCACATACGAGTTCTAAATCTGTTCCCCCGCCTTCTCCGCCAGGTCCCACAAGCGCACGATCACCTCCCCCTTGTCCATAGGCAATCTACCACCAAGAGGTGCATTCCCTGCTAGCATATCAGCGTGTTCATCCCCCGCAACCCCTGCATGGCCAGGGCAATAGGAAATGAAAGGAACAGTAACAGACTGTACTTACAGCACTGAGTTAAACTTCAAGAATGTGTAGAAACAGAAGTTATGTATTAATTTAAATACTTTATATTTCTGATTAATATTCTCCTGTTAATTTATTTATCAGATAACGGCACCAGAGGCAACATCAGACAATGCCGATTTCCAAACATGAAGAGAAAATGGTTGACTTGCGCGTTCAGATGCAGCGAAACCATGTTGAACTGACAGATTATCTGGCAGATCTTGACAACTGGGAGAATGATATTAAACAAAAAGAAGAGCAGCTGAAAGTTGGCAAAACTGGTCAGGTACTGGTTCGTACTATTCAGGAGAATTGATGATAATGTAGAAGTTAGCAGATAGTGTCTGGGGGGTCTGGCATGCTAAGACTTACATTATAGTAGGGTTTTAAGGAGGAAAGTGAGATCTGCGGTCATTTATTTTCTTGTCTTTTAATCTAAATTTGACAACAATATAAATAAATTGCATACACTAGTGTAGGACAGCTTAAAATACAAAACATAGGATGTTGTGGCGACAAGGCTACATCAGCAAACAACATCATCGGAAACATCAAACAATGTTTTCTTCCAAAAATGAAGAGAAAATGGTTGACTTGGTCGTTCAGATGCAGCAAAACCAGGTTGAATTGTTAGATTATCTGGCAGATCTGGAGGCTTGTCACCACCACGTCCTGTATTTTGTGTACTGATTTTGTGAAGCTGCTCTACGCTGTTTTTTCTCCAATTTTTTTTACATTTCCATAGATTTCCTGCAGTCTAAAACATTAACTATTTCACTTACAGTTGACAAGAACATGACATTTTGGTTGAGACCATTTTCTGATAAATGAGTGAGCAAACACTACTGGTAAAAACTCTTTTTAAAACAGTATATTTTGACTTTGTATAAGTTTCATTTCTATGCCTCTACATACAACTTCAATACATCAGCTAAGTGAATTAAAAGAAGTTTTATTCAGTTGTATCGTTGTCCGTTGTTTTTGTGCTGATGAAGGTTTTATTCCTGCAAGGCCCACTCTGTTGCATGTGATTGTGTTCTTGTTAAGCTAACCAATTTCACTTCCTGTTTTCATTAATTTACTCCTTATAGTTGATGAGTTAATAACATAGTTAATTATATGGAATTTTAAAATGTTAATTATATGGAATTTTAAAATGTACAGATACATCAACCATATTGAAGAACTGATGAGTCACATTTACTAGGCATCTGTACTGAAGGCAGTTGGCCATTGCTTTCCTTCTAGGCAGAGACCATGCTGGTCAGTGAACTTAGGGCTCTATAAAGAGATCCTCTGCCCACCATCACAAACTTGAGACCATAACCAACAACTATCTATTAACTGCTCTGAAGCTCAGTCCACCACATACTACCATGGTATCATGTAGCCTGGTTGGGAGGCTAAAGTTACTCCCCCTTGCCCAAGGGTGTCTCGTCGGCTAGTTGAGGAAAGGAGGCACCTTACTTCTTTGGTAGCGGATACCCGTACTGCTTATAGAACGTGTACTATTGTATGCGTATGAAACATAGACAGTAAACAGACCAACTGAGAAACATCTAATGGCGGGGGGAATGTGGTTTCTGTGGAGAATGAAAGAATACCATGGATGAAAAGAAAAATGAATGAAACATTTCTTCAAGAAACAAATGAAACTTTTAAATAGATTAGAGAAATTACACGTAGACAGTCAAAATTTTTGGGGCACATTGTGGGGAGAAATGAACTAGAAAACTTAGTGACAACTGGCAACATTGATGGGAAAAGAATAAGGGGAAAGCAGACATGACATAATCAGAACAGGAACACAGGCCTGATCCAAGGCTCCGGGGATCATGTGAGAAAGCAGACGATGACTGCCCATGCTTATCAGCATAGCACTTGATGATGATGATGAAAGAAACTTTTAATGTGTAGAACATGTTTAGGCAGTTATTACAATTTTCTCGCCATTGTTTTGTTTAGTTTAGTTTAGTCGACGGATCAACATCACGGCACATGGGTGTAACCCATAAGTGTTCCAATATCCTAACTCAACCCTGAGTCCAGATAATCTTAGCTCACTGCACAAACTCTGTAGCACCAGCGAGGATCCTGTAATACTTTATGTAGATTTTTAACTCAAAATTTAACACACACACACCACCCCCCCCCCCCCGCCCCCCCCCCCCCCCACAAAAAAAATCAAATTAAAATTTTTTTCCATTGCTTAATATGGCATTATCATAGGTATTTGTTTCTGTTTGGATATTTCTTCTGCTGATAAAGAATGACTGAGGTACTGTTACCTGCTTTCTGTTAGTGCTGAATATTGGGCGGTGCTCACCAAACCCAACACCCCATATTGTGCCAATGGCAATGGGTGGAAGGAGTGCAATTGGGAGGGTACAAGTCTTATGCTGGTGAGAGGAAATGCTACCTGAAGACAAAATGTCAGGGCATGCCAGGCCTTAAGCCTTGGTCACCAACTGGTCTAGGATCGAAGCTCCGACAGGTGGAAGTTAGAGTAATGCTTTGCTGATCCGGCAGCTTCTGCAGTTTTCTTGTTCCAGGTGTATTGGTGTTATCTTTCCTCTGAAGTAAACAAGAGAGGGGTCATGCTGCATGGGCAACACATGGTCTCTACAATTCATCCATGGCTATGGAGAGGTTATGCCTTTTTTTAAGCACAATCTAACAAACTTGTCTGTCAAGACAGCAAGGTGCCAGTAATAAAAACATAATAATTTCTGTTGAATAATTGTTTTTCTTTAATGTTTAGATCCAAGATCTACCCCCAGTTCGCAACACTATACAGAAAAAGAAAATGACAAAGAAGAAGAAAGATCACAAAGGTATAGAATCAAACAAGCCTAAGAGGATTAGTGGTTCTGATTTTAGAGCTTGGGACAAGTTTGATGTGGTAAGTGTGTATAGTTTCCACAAGGAGATGAGGACTGACTGCGTGTGGTGATTAGAAGGTGTTGCTGAGCAGTTGTGAATGACAGGGAAGTGCTGACACAATCTACAGAGATAGAGATAAAGAGGAGGAAGATATATATATATATTATAGGAGAAAGAGAGAGAATGGGATAAAGATGAGGAAGAGAGAGATAAAGAGGAGGAATATATAGAGAGAGAGATAAAGAGGAGGAAGAGAGAGAGGCAAAGAGGGAGTATATATATATATATATAGAGAGAGAGACAAAGAAGAGAGAGAGAGATAAAGAGGAGGAAGACAGTGTGTGTGAGAAAGAGGAAATAACTGAGTGCATAGTGTACATCATTGGTATTGTTAGGGAACAACAGAGCACATGCACAGAAAAAAGGAGGGGGGTGTGTAAGGCTAACAAAATCTTCTCTCCAGCTACTTAAAGATGTGAGCCAGTGGTATGAAATAACACGCCAGGTGTATCATACATTTTTTTGTTTAATATTGCATGTCCCCTACAGGACATTGCAGTCAACACCAGCACCTTTCAGCTGCCATTGATGTACTAAGCAAGATTACACCCAGTAGTTTGCCATTGCTATCTGAGTGACCGGCTCACTCATATACCCGCTACCGATTCTTGTGCAGGTTACGTTACTCACGAGAATATACAGAATTACGGAGAAAGACGTTAACTCCTAGGCCAGGTAGACCGGGAGACATATACATATGTGATACTATTAATGAAGAGCAAAGCACATCTACAAAGCGAGAGTGAAATGGGGGAAAGAGAAAGAAGGAAATTAGAAGGGAGTGAGTGATTGATTGATTGATGCCCATTTTCAGTATTGAATAAAATCATCACTGTATGTATTGTAGCATTGAGTGTACTTTTATCTGGTTGTATTTGTTTGAATTTGCTTGTACTTCAGGTTAATACATGGTGCTATCACCACTGGATTCTGATACCTCTGTTGCCCAAGGCTTTTCACTGTCCATAGTTCAGAAAATAAAGTTATTGCATGTGCAGTTATTCCACAATAAGAATATGGCTATAAGGCATCTCTACTCCCCAGGCTACAAGAGGAAATTGCTAATTTTCTACTAAGAAATTTACAATATGTCTACTAGTTACTCATTATGCAATATACTTTTATTTAGATACTTTCTGCCCTACAGCTTGAAAGTAAAACTGCTTTGGATATGGAATTAAACTAACAACTGCCTGAGATAGAAAGACTCCAATGTGTTTGTTCTTTTTTCCTACAAGTCTTAGTATGCAACAGATATAGATACAAGTGAATGTTTCAACTCGTCTTATCAACAAACAAGAATACTTATCTGGAAAACTGAAGTGTCACAGAAAAGTAATCTACATGTTGCAGTGGATACATAAGACAAAGTTCTAAGAGATGTTATATAGTGGTTCTGTTTACAGCTTAATAAGAGATATACAGTTGTTTTCCAGCTGTGTATTCTTGTTTGTTGACAAAGACTTTGGTTAAACCATTCACTTGTATCTGTGTGTATTTTTTCCTTTCATCGAGTTTCCCGGAACTTCTCTAGACCTTCCCATTTGTTGTTCTGACATTTAAAGTTAATAACTTTGTCAATCTGATGATCTTTATTTCTTTCTGTTTTTGATGAAACATATTGTTCATTCATATCCCAGTATCAGATTGGTAGCAGTCATCTCCCTTTTCAATATAGCAGGAGTTAATTCTTTGCATACTGCGAGATTGCAAGAGAGTCACAATTCTCCATGGTGATGTAGATAATTAGCATCCATGTTGAGCATATGCTGCATGGCGAGCTCATTAGCATGCTGGGAGTACATTGCTTGTCTACTGTTGGCACCAAGTCATCATTGGTCAAAAACAGTGTATTCCCTCAGTGTTTTGAATCTCTAAAATGTCGCCTTCCACATTGATCTGTGAAGCGACTGGATGGATTACTGAAGCTGACATGTAACATCACATTGCAGGTGTGTAGATTACATGAACAATACCTGTGACTGTGTGTTTTGCTTCAGCTTACGTATTATTCATTTATACACATCATAGGATATATAACTCTACAGTATGCACGTGACGAGATGCAGCGAACTATACCAGGCAATAAATCATGCTGCTTATTATTTGTGGCTTTTGTGTTTAAGTTTATCATTGGTTCCTGATTCCTGCAAGAATGAGCAGCATGATTTGAATAAAGGCAATCTCGGTGTGTACATTATTTCATCCACATGTAAATATTGTTATTGTTTTGCTTTTAGGATAAAGCTTTAGAAGAAATTGACAAGACGGAGGAAAAGACCTCATCCTCAGAGTATGAAACAGATGAGGAATGGGAGATAGAGAGAAAGAAACATCTGGCAAATGTGGAAAAGGACCAGGTAAATATAATACAGTTACTAGTAAAAATAAGTAAAATATCCATCTTTTTTTTTTTTTTTTGCTTTTCATTTCCCAGCAGAGTCTCATCTCATCTTATTCTGCTTGTACCTTGCAATGTGAAGCATAAATAGCAGAAGGGTGCCCGTTCATGGGCTTCATATATCGTGATTCTCTTGGATTGTAATTCCCTCTCTCCATCATTTAATCCATTTTTCCAGAATCCTTCCCTTTTGTTGTTTCGATATTTAAAATGAATAACTTTGCCAATCTGATCAGTCTTTGTTCTTTTATATTTTAGATGAAACATATTGTGTGACCATTTATGTTTCATCTATTGTTTCATTTTTATTATGCTTTTACATGCATATATCTTATTTTCACTTTTAAAGACCGAAGAGCCAGCCACATTTGGACCCTGGCCAAGGGGTTAACGATGTTCGAAATCCTGTATATCCACATGGGGAAAACAGCTACATGACATTCGGTAGCGGATCGTGCCGTGCTCGTAATTTACGGGGGTATGTGAGCCGGTCGTTCAGAAAGCAATGCCAAACTACTGAACGTAAAACTTGCCTAGTACATCAACAGTGGCTAAAAAATACTGGTGTTGACTGCAAAGTCCTGTAAGGGATATGCAGCATTAAAAAAAAAACAAATACAAAATCTTAATTCCTCTTTTGAAAAGAATGCGTACACCTAGTTAAGCACCTCAAAGGTTAGCTTATCCGACTCTGGCATGCATTCATTTAAGGTTTGCTTCCTCTTATGGAGCTCTATCTACTCAAGGGAAGATTTTTCTTTCTTAACAATCTTACCAGAGCTGTTGCCTCATAACCTACTTTTTACAATTTCCAACATGAATTTTTAATGTGCATGAGTTGCATACAAGATCTCCTGTTTTTTGTCCTTATTCAAGATGGCTAGGTCGATATTACTACCCAAGAAATCAGGGAGGCATGTCTTATTAGGTACCAATGCTTATTGGGTAAATGCTCAGCCTAGTGCTGGAATGGAAACCAGTACCACCTGAGCCTGAGGAGGACGCTGTAATCTCTCAACCATGTCTCTTCCCGGGCTGGCAGTGATAAAACAGTAATTGAGGCTTATAACTTTCATAAGCTTTTGTTTCGTTCTTCAATGTTATACTTTTTAAGTGTTTCCTTTAGTACTATGTATATATAAAGTAAAGGACCACTTTGAGATGTATTGGGTATATGGTGGTAACTGTTCCTACATTTGTATAGACCAATCAGCGCTAGATATGTGATGTGATTAGTATCACACCAGCCACAGTTAATTCCCTGGATATTTCCTGACACCCATCTTTCCCCCTTTAACAGTTTTTTAAAATGTATCTGTAACATAAACCAGATGTCCTGCCTCTGTTGTTGTCATGTTGAGTCGGGGACAACATCACAGCACTCAGGACATTCCCATTTGTGCTCCGTCCTCATCTGCAACAGCCAGCGAAGAGTTCTAATACTAATGGTAGCAATAGCAGCTTGATTATGTGTCTGTCTGTCTTTTCTCTGAGTCGTGGGTGTCAGCCAGATCCTCTGGTCATTCGCAGTAGTACCATTCTGTCCAGGCTGTGATGATCTGCCCGCTCTTCTGCACTGTACACACTATTTTAAAGGGCTCCAACCACATCTGCCTTGTCATGCTCCAGTACCTCACCATGTGGTGCAGACCCAGCCAATCTGTTGCCTTCTCGTTTCCCACCACACGAGCATGTCTTGGGGGAAAAATCCAATGGATACTGTAATGTGTAACTTATCTATCATATGTTAAATCCATCTACAGATACTGTAATGTGTAACTTATCTATCATATGTTAAATCCATCTACAGATACTGTAATGTGTAACTTATCTATCATATGTTAAATCCATCTACATTGTGGTCATCATCTTCTTCACCTCTCTGGTACACTGCCCTACATAATTACGTTTTCTAGACTATCATGCCTTTTTTCATGTCCAAAAATATTTCATTTTCCTAATTTTTGTTTGTCTTATCCAATCTGTTTCATTATTGAGTTCTTGTTGGGTGAGTCTGTTGGTTCTACTTTCCATCCAGTGAGCTTCTAATACATTTCAATTGTATTTGTTATCAGGGAAATGAGTTTCTGAAGAGTGGTGAGTATGAGCAAGCGATTGAAGCATATACCAAAGGAATAACATTTGATGCCACAAATGCTGTACTTCCTGCAAATCCGAGCCATGGCACTTCTCAAACAGCAAAAGTGAGTTTATATTTTCAGTTACAAGTTGACATTTTCTGTTACAAGTTGAAATTTTCTGATACAAGTTCAATATTTTCTGTTACAAGTTCAGTATTTTCTGTTACAAGTTCAGTATTTTCTGTTACAAGGTCATATTTTCAATTCCGAGTTGACTAATGCATATTAGCAGTTTGTGTTGCATGTTATTAATTTCTTTACAGTTAAATGTTGTTGTTCCAAAACTGGTTATATGGGCTTGTTCACTCTGTACGAAATGAATAATTGTGGACTGATGATGACCTGATTCCACAACAGTATACAAGAAACACACTTATGCCTGGCAGTGGTTAGTACACTTGCCTGCTAAAACAGAGGTCCGGATTCGGTCTCCAACAGTGGCAGGGTGAAATTATTCAACCATTATGGCTGTGGGATTGAGCTATACATAGAACATGAGCCTCCTTCTCTCTTCTACCCTTTAATCCTTATTGCACTTTTTTGTTTCTGGTCCGAGGTGGCCAGCGGAAACGCTTTAAAGACAATCTAAAGTTCTTACTAAAAGCATTTGGAATTCATCATGACACTGGGGTGACTGCTACCAAGGACCGAAATTCGTGGCGTACATCATTACACAAGGGTGTAGTCAAATGTGAAGCAAATAGAAATGCAAAAGCTGTGAGAAAAGACTGGACAAAAAAATAACTGCTACAGGAGATCCTTCTCCTGAAACGTCAAGCATGCTTTGCCCACATTGTCAAAGGACATTTTGAGCCAAAATAGGCCTTACTAGCCTCTTAGAACTCACGGCTCCAAACTTTCAACCCACTGGTTGAAATGAATGGTCATCATCATTCTTGATGGACTAATACCATTGCACTATAGGATTTACAACCAAAGCATACCAAGCCATTCTATTTTTTTTTTTAAATATCCTGCAGCTTGATGCATATTCCTCCCTGTCTCTAATTCTCTTCTCTGTGTATTTTAGGTACCCCTCTATTTTGTTTGCCTTGTGGGTTCCAGAGTTGGTAAAATGGGTACCAAAACATTGTGAAGATTTTTCTGAAGACTGCTATGGAAGGGAACTGGCTGATGCATCTTTTTATGTTGGGGCTAAGAATTTGTGAAGGCTAAACACTTAATTCCCCAAAGGCAGCATCTGTTTTAATACTGCTATTTTTTAATAACAAATCACCCAAAATTTAAAAGTAGAATATGTAAGCTTTACTAGAACATAATCACAAGTAACAAACTGGACTATGTGACCAAAGCCTTCATTGAAACAGACAAAAAAACAACCACTAATACAACTACATGAACAACTATATATATATATATATATATATATATATATATATATATATATATATATATATATATATATATATATATATATATATATATATATATATATTTGTGTGGATTTTAAAAAGGCTTATGATAGTGTCCATAGGAATAGTCTATGGAATGCTATGCAGGAATTTGGAATACCAAGGAAGATAATCAACATGACCAGACTATGCATGGAAGATATTTATAATATAGTAACATATAAAGGCAGGAAATCAGACCCCTTCCAAATAACATCTGGCTTGAAACAGGGTGATGCACTATCGCAGCTACTCTTCAGTCTGGCTCTAGAGAAAGTTGTAAGGAAGGTAAAGGAGGAATGTGATATTGGAGGAACATCTAAGCTGCTTGGTTATGCAGATGATATAGATATTATAGGGGAAAATGAACACAAGACAGTGGAAATATTGACTCACTTAAAGGACAAAGCTCAACAAATGGGGCTGGTTATCAACCAAAATAAGACAGAATATATGATAATTTCAAGAGAAGGAACGGCTAAAAATTCTGGCCACATACAAATAGATAATATGACCATTAAAAGAACGGAAACATGCAGATACCTGGGTACAATCTTCAACTGCTCCAACATAATAACGGAAGAAATACAAGCTAGAATCAACTCTGGAAATAAAATATACTATGCACTACAACATCTGCTAAAATCAAAGGCGCTGTCTTGTAACACCAAGATCACAATTTACAAAACACTGATCAGACCAGTTGTGCTGTATGGCTCTGAAACCTGGAGTACAACTAAAGGAGACGAAGCCTTGTTACAAACCTTTGAGAACAAAGTCTTAAGACACATCTTTGGGCCCATTAGGGATACACAAAGTGGAGAGTGGAAAAGAAGAAGTAACAAAGACATTTATGATCTAAGTCCCCGCTAATCACTGGTATCATGAAAGCTAATAGACTACAAAGGCTGGGGCATATAGAAAGAATGGAAGATAATAGGGAAACAAAACTCGCTTACACTCAGGAAATAAATGACCGTAGACCCCAAGGTAGACCAAGAAGACGGTGGAGAGATAATATACATAAGACCTACAAGCACTGGAATCAACGACTGGCAAGATAAGGTCCACCAGAGAGACGAATGGAGACGGCTTGTATCTGCAGCAAAGAACCTCGGTGGGTCAGAATGCTGAAGAAGAAGAAGAAGAGAGATATATATATATATATATTTCTATTGGCGCCTTGCCATCTTGACAGATGATAGTTTGTTATATAGTGCTTCAAAAAGGCATAATAACTACAACCTGTGGCGGTAGTGAATGGACTGATCAGACCAATTCATGTTGTAAATGTTTGTCCACAATGGATGCATGTGAATACATAGTCATTTCAACCATCATGCACCATCTAATGTCTCACATGTTCAGTGTATGATCTATCTGCAATCATTTTCTTCTTTGTCTTTATGCAGTTTTTTTCCCCCTCCATGTAGCATGTTCAGTGTTGACTTGCTCCCAATGTGCAATATCAATGCCTGTATAAATCGTGTCCCGCTTACACACATCTTTGTTTGAAATTCTGACCTTTTCTCCCCTCACATTTCAGATTTGCAGCTGCCGAGCTTGATTGTACACTGTCAATTTCTTTGGATCCGCTTTATGTGAAGGCATACCTTCGCCGAGCGTCTGCCAGGGCAAGTTTGGGAAAGCTAGACGAAGCCATTTCAGACTACGGCCTTGTGTTGGACTTGGAGCCTAGCAATAAACAGGCCAAGTCAGAATTAGAGAGACTGCAGAAGGCAAGTGTGTGTAATGATGACTGTGTTGTATTGTGTTGTGTTACACATATAGGCAGCTCCGTGGCGAGGGGGTTACGGAGGCAGTTTGTAATCCCGCATCAACTGCAGGTGATGTGGCAGTAGACCGCCTTTCGTTGGTTTTTATAAAATCGTGTGAGTGCCAGTCGTTCAGAAAGCAATGGCAAACTGCTGAACGTAAACTTGCCAAGAAATCACAAACTGCAAAAAAATGTTGGGATTAACTACGACGTCCTGTAAAGGATATGCAACTAACATTAACAAATATAGGTGTTTGTCTTGTTTGTGTGACAGTTACACGAACATCAAGGCGGATTGTTAAAACTGTCTTGGCCCCCCAGGTTTGTCTTGTTTGTGTGACAGTTACACGAACATCAAGATGGATTGTTAAAACTGTCGTGGCCTCCCAGGTTTGTCTTGTTTGTGTGACAGTTACACGAACATCAAGATGGATTGTTAAAACTGTCGTGGCCTCCCAGGTTTGTCTTGTTTGTGTGACAGTTACACGAACATCAAGATGGATTGTTAAAACTGTCGTGGCCTCCCAGGTTGACTCGGCCTACGATGGGTACCAAGCAATGTCTTGAGAAGTTTTTTTTTTAACGCTCGCGGGCTTTGGACTAAGCGTAGTCCATTCACACTACTTCTAGTAGTGCTGGTCTGAATTATGCGTGTGGATGAGCTTTCCCTATTGTCAGGTCTTAGTCAGATATGACTGAGCTACAGTATGATAGCAGACGGTACTACCTGCTTTTGTTAATGCCGAATGTTGGGCAACGCTTACCAAACTCGACACCCCACATTGTGCCAACGGCTTCGGGTGGAGGGGCGCAATTGGGAGGGTACAAGCCTTATCCTAGTGTGAGGAAATGCACCCTAAAGACTAAATGTCATGGCAGGGCAGACCAGGCCCTAAGCCTTGGTTGGCAACTGGTCTAGGATCGAAGCTCTGACAGGCGGACAGAGCATTGTTTTGCTGATCCGGCAGCTTCTGCAGCTTGTCTTGTTCCAGACGTATTGGTGTACCTTTCCTCTGGAGTACACTAGACGGCGAGAGAGGGATCATGCTGCATGGACAATACATGGTCTCTAAATTCAGCCCAGGCATTGTGGAGAGGTATAACTCCATTTTACAAACTATCGTCTGTCAAGACGGCAAGGTGCCAGTCAGTCATTAACAGTGTCCCTCGCCATCAGGTAAATCCACTCTGACTTCAGAGGTACTTGTAATTTACATCCCCATGTCAAGGGCGATAGGTCAACACTTTAGTTCAACTGTCCGATGTAGGAGTTGAACCCCTTACCTCGGCATCAGCACACCGGATGTTTAAGAACGCACATTCTTATCCATTCGGCCATGCTGACCTACGTCTTGGGAAGTAAAGACAACCTGTGTGATATTGAACACATCACGCCAGGAGTGCCGATGGGTCTTTAGAAATATAGATCTGGCACTAAATGCCCAATACTTCTTAATTAAGGCATGTAAAAGAGTTCTTCACTTACAGGCTAACATGGTAACCCAATTGTATATATTGTTTTAAGGATGTCAAGGGATGGGACTTTATGTGTACTAGGTAACTTGGTCATGGGATTAGGTGGTCTGTGCCCTTTCTTGCAGTTTCATTCCCTCCAGGAGAAACCACTGATGACCATATTTGATAGGCTAAGTAATTAATGGCCTTAAAGAAAATGCCAGGCTAATTTGTCAGATTTTAATGGTTAACAAGATAAGTCAGATAAGTAACTTTAATATTTTCATGTAGTGTTTTTTTGTGTAGTGTGTTGGTTTGTGTTTGTTTGTTCTGTGCTGAGGAAGGCTTTGGCCGCAACGTTCATTTTGTTACTTGTAATCATGTTATAGTAAAGCTAACAGTCTATTTCTCGTTTTTCGGTGATTCATTTATTGCAGTTTTTAATGGGCACTGCAAGAGTCGGCAGCCTTTTCAGCTGTATCATTCCCTAACAGGCACTCATGTGAAGATATTGTTCTCATTCTTGTGAAACAAGTCACCCAGTGACAAGGGGTATCTGTGAGGTTGACATACGTGTCACTACCAATCTACTCATTGGAATGCAGTTTGGCCTAGGGGGCACACTAAACGCCATTAAGAACCACTGGTTACAAGACTGACAAAATAAATCTGAAGAAATGAAATTAAAAATAATACCTAAATCAGCAAGGATAGAAAAAAGGGGAAGCTGATTGTATGAGTACATGCACAACAGAAACTTATAAACTGCACAAGATTACAATCTGGCATGTAATAGATGCTCTGAAATAGAAACGTGTCGGGAGGTTGATTTATGAGTTCTGTGATGAAAATGCAGTGTCAGGTCTTAGTCAGATATGACTGAGCTACCGTATGACAGTGGTTGATAACACCTGCTTACTGTTACCACTGGATGTTAAGAGGCGCTCACCAAACCCGACACCACACATTGTGCCAATGTCTTTGGGCAGAGGATCGCAATTGGAAGAGTACAAGCCTTATTCCTTGTGCTAGGAAATGCAACATGACAAAATGGCAGGGCAGACCAGGCCGTAAGCCTTGGACTGCAACTAGTGTAGAATTGAAGCTCCAACAGCGGGCAGTTAGAGCAATGGCAGCTTCTGCACATTTGTCTTGTTCCAGATGTAATGGAATTACCTTTCGTCTGGAGTAGACTAGGCAGGCTAAGAGAGGGATCATGCTGTTGGGCAACACAATTGTCTCTGCACTTCAGTCCAGGCTTTGTTCTGTGGAGAGTTATAACTCCATCCTTGGTCCCTGCCATAGGTTGTAGTTATTATGCCTTTTTTTTAAAGCAGAAAGTAACAAACTGTCGTCTGTGAAGACAACAAGGTGCCAGTGTGTGTAGTGTGTGATGACAGTGGTATGTAACATCAAGTTCCGTGTGCTTATTTAATGTAATTTCTTTGTTTTCTTTCTTGTTAATAGGAAATCAAACGAGAGAAGGAAGGTCCTGTCCCATCGACACTGGCAGAGGAAGGGAAGGGAGTAGTCAAACCCATCTATAAACAACCAGAGGAAAGGTCAAAGGTGACTACAGATTGTTGTTTGCCCTAATAAGTAATTTGACATACATTCAGCTAGGCACTCTTTGTAAGGTTGTACTATAGAGCTGCAGTGGCATAGTGCACTTACCAAGACAGGTCCAGGTTGAGTCCCCAGGAGAGGTTGGATTATTTGTTTGCGGTCAGTATAGCTCTTGGGTCGACCTAGCCTCATACAGATTTGTACTAGGCAATTTTGAGAATGCCAGGCAATAAAAGGTGCAATATTGTTTGTGGCTCCTGTGTTTAAATTCATTATGGGGATACGCTGTTTTGAATTTTGAGAATTATCTGCGAAGGCAAGGCAGTGAGGAAAGGAAAGTGATCCAGCTCACCTCATATGTAATGGCTTAGAAAATGTGAGAGTCTAACATTTCACACCCCAACAGCTGTAGCTGCTATGGGGCTACCCGTACCTCTGTCACTGTCATTTACTGCCAATATAGTACCTTGCGGTGTATGGCAGAGGGGGTCTTTGAGCCTGAGGAATAAAGGCCGCCTGGCTAGTGCAGTCGCCGCGAACTGTGCAGGTTAGGATTTTCTTTTTGCCCCTGACAGAAAAAAATCCCACACTTTGCTGAGGGATCGAACCCGGGTCTCCCGAAGGCGAGTCCGGTGTTGTAGCCACTCGGCCAGCCGCTCCTGTACCTCTAACTACTGCTAAAGGGTGTGGGTGGTGAAGCACATTTGTTCCTTCAAAGAATTAGAGGTAAACACAGTTCAGCTGTAAAATACAGTCAGCACACACTAGTTAGTTAGTTGACAGATCATCCTCATTGCACATCAAACCATTCAGTCCATAAGTGCTCAGATCCCCTCAGTAAATCCTGCAGCGTGTAGCGGCTAACAACGCCAGTTCTGTGTTGGTTTATTAATCTTCTTTGGCTTCCGGCATAGTGTTCTTGTTTGGCCATGCCTCTTTTAACTTGCTGTTCTCGCGGTCTGACCATGAATGTAGATTCACAGTCATCACTTGGTTCTATTAATCGACTTACTTTTTGTAGAGCATTCAGTGTATCAGCCTGGTCCATGGCGTGTCCACCTCCCACAGTAACCTTACCTGCAAGCCTAAAAGCACACACTTCAAGCTTTAACTAGCACACACTTTAAGTGACCAGTGGTAAGATGGAAGGCAGTTGTTCCGATCGAAGATTGAAGTAGCCAGAATAGAGTAGCACTCCGTCCATGAAGAGGTTCATTAGTCAACACCAAACTGGCACAGTTGGGCATTATAGGTTGGTGGATTTGTTACAGGGGAGATCGGGGCGCCATCGGACTTGTCTGGAGTCCAGTGATGGTAATCCACATTTTTTGTGAACTGAATTGTTGCTGTAGTTTTATTGGGTTCTGATCCTGCTGGCGTTATGTGTCAGATATATATGTTAGTTTTATGGTCAAGTTAGGCTGTTACCCTAACAATTGTTTCCTCTGGGTATTAGGTTGAGTCGAATCGTGAACTACTATCACAGCACTCAAATCATTCCCATATGTGCTCCGTCCTCACCTTCAAGCAGCCACAGAAGAGTCCCAATACTAATGGTGTCAGTAGCAGTCTGATTATGTGTCTGTCTGGCCTTTCCTTTAAGTCCTGACTGTCGGCCAGACACTCTGGTCACTCCCTGCAACATCAGTCTCCCCAAGCCGTGATGATCTGTCTGTTCTTCTGCACTATACCCACAATTCCAAAGGACCCCGACCATGTCTGCCTTATCATGCACCAAGTGGTACAGACCTAGGTCCGCATGCTCTTTTCCCACCACACCTACATGTCCTAGGGAGGTGGGTGGGGGGGGATCTAACAGGTGCTCTCTATTGTTGATTGTTTAATGGAAGCCCTACCAGTCTCCCTGGAGCATGCCTGTCTTCACCTTTCTCTTCATACTTTATGAGTGAGTATTAGGTTAGAGTCCACAGGCAATGAAATGCTGAACACCTGTGGAGGAAACGTGACCAACCTATGCCTAATCCTTGCCATGTAAACTAAGTATGTGCTGAATTATGACCTGATTACTTCCTAACGTGCCCCTCTGCAGATACTAAGTTTCAGTATCTGTTTCTGAGTTTGGAGAGTGAAAGGAGACCTTTACACCAAAGTCCACTTGGAGAGGGTTCTTGGTGCTAGATCAGGAAGTGTTGAGGTCTTCACCAACTTTGCTCCAATAGAAGCAATCCCATTTTGGGGTTAAAATAACCTGAACATCAATGCATTGTACTTAAGTCTGAGTTTCAGAGATTCACCAGCTACTTTTAATAACTTAAACAGTTGCTAATGGCTTAGAGCATAGCTCAAAGCCATGGACATGTGAAACGTCAGGGGAAACTATTACATTATTTATCCCAAGATATTCATCATGACAACTTAATGCTACCAGCAAATTAGTAGAAAGTCATTAATCAAGAAGGTGACAAATACTTTCTATAGATCTGAACAAGTCTAGAAAATAGGCTGATAAACAGCCACTGTGTCTCAGAAACTGAAATGTTTTAGCCTTATTGAATATCACAGTGGCTTGAGAAAGAACAGTGATGGAAGTCCATGGTTCCTGGATGACAAGGCAGCAGCTGGCCAACGCTGTGGTGACCACAGGACATTTAAGACACCCTGAGCATGAAAATGCATGAAGCAGAGTAGCTGGTGAAGGATTGAGAGTCTTTCTGGCTGGCCGTATTGATAGCTACATTCTCCAAAAGACTTCCTATATGATAATGAGTGTGGCTATGTGAGCTCTTGCTTTGATTGTGTATGTCTACAGCATACTAATCCTGCTTGTCTTGTAATGTTACAGGCACCGCTGAAAAGAATCCACATTGAAGAGATTGGTATAGAAACCACAACAGGTCAGCAACAACCAGCAAACTCGGGATACAGTGCTAGCGCCCAGAAAGTGTCTGCTCAAGAAGAAGATAACTTTGAAAAACTGTTGTCACAAAGTGCTCCTCAGAACATAGAAGCCAGTTCTTCCATCGCAGAAGAGAGTAATTTGGCACCTGCTCTCGGAGATGAAAGAATCGTGCCTGTGAATGTGGAACTTGAGGATTTGAGTAGCCAAGAGCAAGAAGATACCAGTCCGCATCCTATGGAGACAAGTGTTGAACATCAAGACATCCTTACATGCACCATCCCTTCAAATGTGTTGAAAGCTCAGAAAAGACCGTCATGGAATGCTGCTTCCAATATTGAGAGTAATCAGTCTCCAAAATCAGGTTCTGGGCTTAATCAGAGGAATGCAACATCCAGGGTTGAGGCTGAAGGAAACAGCACTAGCTTGCCAGGTGATGGGGTTGGCATTCCACAGACATCCTTCCAGTTTCAGGCAGATTTTAGGCTGTTGAAAAACAAACCTGAAGCATTCTTTGAGTATTTCCAGGTATGTAAATCTGCAGAATTTACTGCATTCAGCACACTATCTAATGTGACAAATTTAGAGTGCTATGTAGCCATTTGGTGTGTTATATAACTATCTGAAGTGTAATTTAACCACTGCAAGTGTAATTTAACCATTAAGAAATTGTAAATATTACGATTTTGAATTCTAGACATTATCATTTTGATTTTTAGGCATTACTATTTTGATTTGTGGAATATGTAGGTCAGCATGGCCGAATGGATAAAAACGTGTGTTCTTAAACATCCGGTATGCCGAGGTAAGGGGTTCAACCCCTACACCGGACAGTTGGGACTAAAATGTTGATCTATCATCCTTGACTTGGGGACATAAATTACAGGCACCTCTGAAGTCGGAGTGGGTTCATCTGATGGTGAGGGACACTGTTAATAGGGAAAGCTAATCCACATGCAAAATCCATGCCAGAACTAATAGAAGTAGTGTGTATGGACTACGCTTGAATTAAAAGCGAGTGATCGCCAAAGAAAACAACATTGTAGAATATAACCATTTAGAGCCGAAGAAGCCTTCCCAGGTTGTTTGCTAGGACATTCCATGACCCAGAATGGTGACCTTCGTCCTTCCTTCTACAGCAGGTGGCCTCCAACAAGTCTCTTCAGAACAGCTGTGTACACACCAGTCTGCCCCAAGGGAAGGCAGAATCAGAATATGGGTGCCAGATTTCTCCCACATCTTTGTCTCTCTCACCCTCCCTCCCTACTTCTTCCCTCACAAGCACACAGTCTTTATTTCTTTAGTTCTCTCTCTCTCCCTCCCTCCCTACTTTCTTCCCTCACAAGCACACAGTCTTTATTTATTTAGTTCTCTCTCTCTCTCTCTCTCTCTCTCTCTCTCTCTCTCTCTCTCTCTCTCTCTCTCTCTCTCTCTCTCTCTCTCTCTCTCTCTCTCTTGTCCACATGCACATGATCTCTCTTGTCTCTTGCTCTATTCTTTTCTAATTAATGCACACATACCCACTCTCACTCCCACTCTCTCTCTCTGTCAAACACATGTGCACAAAACAATAATTTGTGATATTATTATTGCTTTGTGTTGTTTTGTAGGCCATTCCTCCAACACATTATCCCAAATTATTTGGGCAGAGTCTGGATGCAGACATGCTGACGGTCATTCTAAAATCATTGTCTGCAAATTTACACAGGTAACTGCTTCTTGTATGCCAGTATGATTTGAGTTGTGAATTATTAGTGTTTTCAAGTTTGCAATTTTCTTCTCCATTCATCTTAAATGTTTATTTTGGATGTAATTTCATTATGCCTGTTTACAGCAGAGTTGCGATATTTGCGCCTTTCGGGCGACACATGCAGTTTCTTCTGACGTTTGTTGGCCATGTTAACTGTCTCAGGTGTTTCATACATTCCACGCTCTCAGTGTTGTGGTGACATCTTCATTGCTCCGTTTACAGGAGGTGCCCCAGCTGATCTGTCTAGAACAGCCAAATGCATACTGGTCAGTCTCAAAGGAAGGCAGGGGCAGACATATGGCATTCCCTGCCATCCAAGGAGGCTTCCATAATTGTAGAGCTGACACACACCGCTCTGGTACTGGGCTCTCCCAAGGAATCGTCACATCCTGCACATGGCTGTTTAGCCACACTTCCATATATTGGGCCTTCTGTTCACCACAGGCTGCTGCCCCATCATTTGTGTTTATTTACAAAATGTCCAGTTTGAAACACTGCCAGGTTGTAGTTAAGAAATCTTCAGCATGAGACATTTACAGTTTGTGCTTACGGTTAGCTGAATGTACTATGCTGCATTTCCAGTTTTGGGATACAAAACCACTCCTATATCGGAATACACCTCCAAAGAGATCGAGAAACAAAGGAAAACGCTGGTAACCTGACTAGAGCAACCAATCAGGAGGAACCTACATCTTCCATAACGCCCCTCTTTTTAGAATCAGGGTATGTAACTTACAAACATCCCTTCAGTTTGCTGTTCACCACACATAACCACAAGTTGCTGATATTTGCAGAGGTTTCTGCTATACGCATGTTAACCACAGTTATGTAAACAGACAGACATGATAGGCTCTTTAAAACTACCGTGGTCACAGCGAAACATATGGCAGTGCATTTTATGTATTTCAGCCAACAGCATTCACTGTGTTACTTTTTTGTATGTTAAATTATTTCTGTAGTATGCAGCTGATGAAATACAATGAAATATGCTAGGCAGTAAATTGTATAATGTATCATTGGTCTTAATTTTTAAAGGTGTTTCTTACTTAAAAAGTGGCATTATGAAACTCGTGAAAAAGCTTTAGCCAGGCCTGGAGAACCATGAAAGAAACATCACGGATCAAAAGCCACAGCAGGCAATGGCAAGTTACATTGCTGCCAGAATCATTAGAGATCTCGTTGTATAGAAATGTCATTTACAAATTTTATTTTAAGGAGTGAATGTTTGAATCACATTTCATCTGATTGTAGTGAAGTATAGGATGTGAAACGTTGCAGTCTACTGTGCAGTACTTTTGTAATTCAGCGTGTTGTTAGTGGTTTCAGAGTTCGGAGGAAGAAGTTAAAGGTCATCTATGGTATTTGGGTAGCAACTGCTACAACAACAACGAGCAAGAATCCCTAAACAAGATTAAATAAACGAGATGGAGAGCTCTGAGGGCTTATACTGTATATTAATTCAACGGCAGTCAGCTGATGTCAAACTAGACCTCCAGATTCCGATCCAACCGGCTCCTGACAGCTAGCTAATGTAGCTCACAGACTCGATCGATGTGAAGAGAATTTCTCAGAAAATTCTCAAAAGTTTCTAGTACCCAGTTTTGTGAAGTTCGTGAGATCCCAGAGTGGTAATGGCTAGGAAAAAAATTATCTCCCTTTCTGCTTGGGATTGAATCTGGACCACTGCCTTGATAGGCACGTGCTTTAACCACTATGCCACAGCAGATCTGTTGTACCACCTTATACAATATATAGTCACCTTTGATCTTTCTTCTGGTTTATAAATACATACAATCTATAGTCACCTTTGACCTTTCTTCTGGTTTATAAATACATACAATCTATAGTCACCTTTGACCTTTCTTCTGGTTTATAAATACATACAATCTATAGTCACCTTTGACCTTTCTTCTGGTTTATAAATACATACAATCTATAGTCACCTTTGACCTTTCTTCTGGTTTATAAATACATACAATCTATAGTCACCTTTGATCTTTCTTCTGGTTTATAAATACACACAATCTATAGTCACCTTAGACCTTTCTTGTGGTTTATAAATACATACAATCTATAGTCACCTTTGACCTTTCTTCTGACTGTATGTAAATACGATGTTGCTTCAAATGAAAACCTTAAGAGTGAGATACAATAACCATGCCATTGTCTTGTAACCTGTCAATATTATTGTTAAGGATGTCAAGAGGGTTAGGCACATGACATCACAGTGCAGATGAACATGGTGACATCACAAGGACATTTTAAAGATGGCCGCCCCACTTTTGACATGCACCAAAGAGGAGCGGCGTTCAGTTGTCCGTTTTTTTATTTTAATCAGTGAAGGGGTGAAACCCTTAGAAATTCATCGGCGAATGAAGGTCCAGTATCGTGGTGCATGCCTGTCAGTCCAGCAAGTGTGTGTGTGGAGTAGGAAGTTTCAACCAGGAGACAATGACCAAATGATGTGAAGCGGCTGAAACAGTCGAAGACCTCCACTTTCAGTGTGTGCCAGACCTAGCCCCCACTGATTTCCACTTGTTTGGACAATTCAAAGAGTCATTGGGACATTTAAGGTTTTCATTTGAAGCCCCCTCATACAATATATAGTCACCTTTGACCTTTCTTCTGGTTTATAAGTACATACAATCTATTGTCACTGTCACCTTTGACCTTTCTTCTGGTTTATAAGTGCATACAATCTATTGTCACCTTTGGCCTTTCTTCTGGTTATAGTCAACTTTGATTTTCATCTAGTTTATAAATACATACTATCTATAGTCACTTTTGACATTTCTTCTTCTTGTATGTAAATACATACAGAAATGTTCATTGTAAAATATGATCTACTGCTATTGTATAAACTGTTTCTATTTGCTAGGTGTTGTGAGGATTTGTATGAAATACTGTCCCAGCTATCCACGGTGAAGAGGTTTTCTATGACGACCATGTTTCTATCACAGCATGATAAACAAGGTAAGATTCATCTTCGGATATGTGTGGCCGTAACAGGTATGTGTTATCATGTCAAAGAAATGGAATGTGATGTTACAATAGGCAGGGAAATGCTTAACCAAGATAATAAATTAAAATATCCAGAGCATTCGTAACATCTTAGGTAAGACATGTGAGAGGTTTATAGCAGAATATGACAGGTAATAGCTGCATTTCATAAGATGAAAATAATCTTATGTAATAAGTTATCTAATGGAATGTGTCTTGAAGAGGCTGGAACAAGTATCGCTTCACCTTGCTCTTTTGCCATACATGTGGTCAGTTGTCACTAAGTTTTCAGATTTATTTCTCCACTTAATATGGCCAAAAGTTTGTCAATTCATGGTTTACTAGGCTTCTTCACAATGACCATACTGGTTGGTGACCATAGTCATTGTCTTCATAGAGAAATCCTTTTCCTACCATTGTGAAACTTGAGACCAGAAACTGTCTGCTGCCCTCCAGCTCAATACACCACCACCTCACATAGTTTCTTGTTACTGTCATCGTCATCAAGTGCGATAAGCGCTGGCGGTCATGTTTCGCCATCTCACTCGATCACCAGAGTTGTGGATCAGCTCTGTGTTCTTGTCTCGACCATACCATGTGACCAAGCCATCCAGGTATTTACTTCTCAGCCATCCCCTTGTTCTTTTCCCCTCAATCTTGCCTGTTGTCATGAAGTTCGCCAATTTATTTCTTCTCATAACTTGTCCCAAAAATGTCGGCTGTCTACATTTAATTTCTCTGATCAGTTTATGGTTTTAATTTGTTTCTTGTAGGACATAGTCACTGGTTTTTCTGTCTTTCTATGGTATTCTTTGCATTTTCCTCAGAAAAAACATTTCCACAACCATTAGATGTTTTCAGCTTGTCTGCTTATTGCCCACGCTTCACATCCATACAAAAGTACAGGTTCTATGCTACCCTAATTGGGGGATAAATGAATACGCCACCTAGCTTAAGGGTGTCCTGTAGACTATTGGGAGGAAAGATGTGCCCTGCTTCTTCTTGAAATCTACACATATTCACATTTGAAGTATGGCATCTACATGCGGTCACTCTGGAACCATGACATCTTACAGATTTGGCCTGTAATTTGGAAAAATATGGACATGTTCACGCCAGAATTCTGTCATCTGATATTTTATCGAAGTTGTAATCTGCTTGCTTTCATGTGTTGCCCAGCTGATGAAGCTTCCACCCACATCTTTCTCTGCCTTCTTGTACCTCTCTTGCCATACATGTCCTCACATAAGGCAGATTTCTTTATTCTACATCTTTTGTTGTGCTGCATGAATTTCATTTGCCTGTGTTTATAAAATGTTGAAATCTATACATCATTGCTTGGAGAGAATGGTGCTGCGGGGAGTGACCAGAGGATCTGGCCAACACTCAAAACTCTGATTAAAGCCAGAAGGGCATATAATCAGACTGAAACTGGGACCATTAGTATTGGGACTCCTCGCTGGCTGTTGAATATGAGGACAGAGCATGTTTGGGAATGTCCCAGAGTGCTGTGATGTCAGATCTTGACTCAGCTCATCTATACATATTCACACTCAAAGTATGACATCTATGGGTATCTGTCTAAAAGCATGACATCTTGCAGATTTGGTCTGTAATTTTTAAAAATATGGACATGTTCATACCAGATTTATTAAATCTTTGGATGTTCAGTATTCATGCTAAAAACATGAAATCTGTACACATTTGTGAAAAGTTGACATAATCTGAGAAGAATTGAGGAATATATATGTTCATTCATATTCAAATTAAGAAACACAGATTAAAATGAAAATTGAAAAATATATATATATTAATGTTAAAATCTGTTTTTATCTTTTGCAGTGGCTCGTAGTTTGATGGAACATTTATCGAAAAGTGGTTCTCGACCTCAGAACGACATTTTGTCATTAAGTCGGAAATATGAACTTTGACCTTCTAGAATATCAATCACGTCTTTGTTGTAACTGGTTATTTGTTCATGGCTTGATCATAAGGAGACTTTGTTTTGAATAAAGTGTTGATTGCTGTTTAGAGAACAGAATAGAAAAAAAAAGTGATAGAAAAGTGAGCAACTTTTAAAATGCTGGTTCCAATCTCTGGCATACCATTAGTTCTCTCTCTCTCACTTATCTTTTCACCTCCCATAGGGAGAATCTCAGCACAGAGCACGAACTCACGAATGCTATGAATATTCTTTTTGTGGGCATGTTTTCTAACAAACTGTGGCATGGAGGAATATCAATGGCAGAGTTGATCCAGAAAACCAAAGACCGAGGTCTGTGGAGAGTCATGAATGCCCACGCCAGTCGGCGTGGCACTTGATGATGATGATATTTTCTAATGTTTGAAATTGTGTATAGACAGCAACCTGTTCGGCCTTGTGTGTTCAATTTGCAGTTGCAGACAGGCTTTTAATGTATATCCTCATTGTTTTTTAAGCCTGATCTGCATAGGTTAGGCAACTGATCGACTGTTGATGGACAAGGGGGGGAAATATAACATCCTTGGGTTCCACAGATCTTGGCTGTTGGTGTTCTGGACCAATTCTCTTGATGTTATTCCTTCATTCCATCATCTTAAATCACCATCGTCTTAAATCACCATCGTCTTAAATCACCATCTACTGCATATCTTTCCAGTCAGCGTGATATTTTTCAGTGATTCTCTTCTCATTACCAGCGCTAAGGTTTAGGGGCTGTGAATGTGTTTGACAATTTCTCTATCTACGGAATTGAGGGTTTAAAATCAACCGAAGACAATTTGGAAGCAGGCCAGTGTTGTGTTATATCTCAATTATTTGAGCATCGGGTGTTCAGAAAGCAGTGGCAAACTACTGAACAAAAAAAAAATCAGAAACGGGCAACAAATTCTGGGGTTGATTGTGGCATCTTGTAAAGGTCATGCAACTAACTTGTCTTCTCATTAAATGACCTTAGAACATTGTTTGACTACTTCTTATGGTTCTTTGTAATGCTCTACTTTCATTATATATGAATTCCATACGTTTATAAAAGTATCATGGAGGCAGATTTTAAATTCTTCATAGACAACGGGCCTATTGGCCTAATTGTGAATATTGGTTAACAAAAATAAATTGGCCTTACAGACATTTAATATTTATTTTTGTTTGTTATATCTAGCATTCTCACTATCTTTATGTTATAAAATCCACATTGTGATTTATTGCCAGTTTGTGTGTGATTTATTGCCATTCTTTATGCTATTTATTGCTAGTCTTTATGTGATTTATGGCTGGTCTTTATGCGATTTATTGCCAGTGCTTGTCATTTATTGCCGTTCTTTATGTGATTTACTGCTGGTCATTATGGGCTGGAGGTGGACACTATAAGCCTCAGCCAATTTAATGATGAAAATGTGGATATGAAACGTTCATAAACTGCAGCCTGTGCAGAATAGAACTATAGGGTGTACTTTTAATGACTGGGGTTTTTGAAAATATTGCTGTTCCAAGTTTTGTATTTACCTTCTGTGAACTCATGCAACATAAAAGGTAAATAAAAACTTGGAACGGCAATATTTTAAAAAATCCACAGTCATAAAAAATACACGCTGTAAAATGGTATCACAGAACCCGAGTCTAAGGAGAGGACTAGACAGGCTCCAGCAAAGCTAGAGCCCAGGAAATGAGACGGGCTGGATAGGACACTTATTGAGAAATCCTGTTAATAGTACAACTAGAAAGTCCTTTGTCTGGAGCCCACAGAGCATAGAAAATAGAGGAGATACCTAAGAACATGCAGAGAAGAGAATTACAGGAAGTGGTGAATAATATGGGGAGAAATTTAATGGAGCACAGGAAGTAGCGAAAGACAGGATGGATTAATATGAGTTGATTGACGGTCTATACTACAAGGGGGGGAAAAATAATATGTAAAGAGCATGAGATTAATTATTAAGGTTTCATGTAGACTTCTTCTTTTCATTCCCTGTTTCATGTAGACATAATCATTATGTGACACGCTGATAAGCTCAAGCGACCATGGCTTTCCATATGATATAATCACCAGAGTCCTGGATCTGGTCAGTATTGCTGCCCTTTACTATACCATTTGGTCAAGTCACCTAGGTATTTATCTCTTTTGTCTTCCTCAAGCTTCCGCCCCCTTTCTTCTCCTACTGTTGTTGCTCCTCCTCTGACTCCTCTTTCTTTTTCTACTTCTTCTCCTGTTGTTCATGTGCCTGATCTGTGACAAGCATTCATGGTCATGAATCACCACCTTTCTTTCATCTGATAGTCTGTCGAAGTTTTAAGTTGTTTTCATAAGTGTTTTTTCCTCCTCTGTTCTACCTCTCTAGCCATGCATGTTCTCATATAAGGCTAATTTCTATGTCCCACCTCTCTAGCCATGCATGTTCTCACATAAAACTGGATTCTCTAGAAAATTGGCAGTACACGAGACAGAAGGCTGTGGACAGACATGATCACAAACGTCACACTGCATGGACTATAAGAAGATTGACAGTACACGAGACAGAAGGCTGTGGACAGACGTGATCACAAACATCACACTGCATGGACTATAAGAAGATTGACAGTACACGAGACAGAAGGCTGTGGACAGACGTGATCACAAACATCACACTGCATGGACTATAAGAAGATTGACAGTACACAAGACAGAAGGCTGTGGACAGACGTGATCACCAACGCCACACTCCATGGACTATAAGAAGATTGACAGTACACGAGACAGAAGGCTGTGGACAGACATGATCACAAACGTCACACTGCATGGACTATAAGAAGATTGACAGTACACGAGACAGAAGGCTGTGGACAGACGTGATCACAAACATCACACTGCATGGACTATAAGAAGATTGACAGTACACAAGACAGAAGGCTGTGGACAGACGTGATCACAAACATCACACTGCATGGACTATAAGAAGATTTAAATATTGAGCACAACCCACTACTGGCAACGCCGATCACATTCTGGTATGAACCTAAGGCCTATCCACGTCAATATGGAAGCACTATACTCGAGTTTCGCCCTCATTTGAGCTCGTCAGTAGTGCATATCCCTGACCGGATCCGGAAACAGTCCCGGATCACGCGTGTGAAGCGGGTGTGTAACCACGCGGCACACACTGGACACACCAAATTATCACACCAGAACATCACAACGCTACCCATCGTAGGCTATGCTCAAGAAGATTGAAGAAGATTGACAGTACACGAGACAGAAGGCTGTGGACAGACGTGATCACAAACATCACACTGCATGGACTATAAGAAGATTGACAGTACACGAGACAGAAGGCTGTGGACAGACGTGATCACCAACGCCACACTCCATGGACTATAAGAACAGTTCACGCCCTTGTTTTATCCTTCCATGAAAAAAAAAAAAAACCCGCTAGTACGTAACCACAAGGATGGGCTGCTTCCAGAACTGTCTACGCGGCCATGTTTACATCTCGACTGTTGTGTTGCCGAGTGCCGGTTTTATCGGATGTAGATTTCTGAAGCTTGCATGCCGCTCCTAGTCATGGGTTCGATTTGGCATAGAGGCGGATTTTCAAAATTAACTTGGGCACCCAGATCGACAGACTCGGCCGAAACTGGGTAACGGGAGGTGTTTTGGAGAGTAAATTCTGCCGCCGTGGATGACTACGTCACGGTCACCACCAATTCTGATTGAGGTGTTTAGATAAACACCAAATACCCAGTATATCAAAGGCTTGGAAATGGTGTCCTGTACTATTATATTTATTGAGTCTTCTGGGGAGAGAAGAGAAAATACTGGTATTTATTGAAACACTCTGCACGTACTTGCGTTATATTTATTGACGTCCATAGATTTCCCTGCCGAAGCCTGGCAAAGACCACACAAACATTCAGGGATATCGAGTAATAACCATGCAGAATACAATAGGCAAGCTGCTGGAGAAGGTAATTGCCAGAAAAATATCAAGCCAGCTGGAGAGGCAAGGTGCTTTCCCACCTACCCTGGGAGGGTACCATCCAAAAAGAGAAACCTGGACCAATGCAGCAGTGTTTGCCCATGATGTCTATGAAAATTTCCACACAGGCATTGAAACCTTTGCTGCAGCGATTGATCTTCAGGACGCGTACAACAGAGTACCATTGGATTTTTTAATGCTTCAGTTTCTTGAGCTCAAGATAAGTCCTTTCCTCCTTAGTTGGATCGCTGCAGCCCTCTTTCAACGGAAAGTAGGTTTTTTTATGTGGCAGTTGGACATCGGAACCAATAATCTATCAGCCTGTTTATTGCTCCACAGACCTGCATGCCCTGCACTAAACATCAGTGAACAGTTAACCCAGGTTCCTGTCCAAACCTCTACCTGCCCCTCCGGAGCTGGGAATTACAAAAGAACACAATCCTAACCATTAATAATCCAAATCCATGTCGTGGTAATATTGTATCACAATATAAATAAAACAAACAAGGGGAAATGAGAAAGGAAGGTGTTTCCAACTTTCCCTTCCCTCGTCTCTTATTGTGGAGTTTGTCCAACTTCAAAAGTGAGTAGGGTACCTCCTCACTTCGTATTTCTGTTCGAGATTGATACTGGGACTTTCTGATGAGTTAGAGCCATCCTAACCCTGCAAACATCTTGATATTACACCTGTCATGGCTCCAAATGTTGCTGTATGTAGCCGGGGGCGTTGTTGGGGTGAGCGCCTAACCTTGCATAAATACCCCAGTGGCTCGTGTATTCATCAACTATGCAACAAAAGTCCAACTCCTGGCCTTCTCGTGGTGTACCTGTTTTAACTAACAGGAGAAGGGGCGGCGGCGAGTCACTGGCGCCGAGAAACAACCAGAACGCTCTAGATGTGTATGCACGCACATGCAAGCGCAGACACGTGTGTGCGTGTGTACACATCTAAACTCGAGTGAGACCATAGTCTGCTCTAACAAAGGAAAGGTGCTGAAGACGGAGGCAACCAGCCAGGAGGCGCACCACAGAAATCAGGATGCCACGCAATTGCGCGTAATGAAATATGTCGAATACTGCTAAATGTTATGGTGCTCGTCCTGCTTTGGACCCCCAGGCAGGTGCAGTGCCGGGCCCTATGTCTCGAAAGGGTCCAACCACAACTACTGGAGGTCTTTCTCAAATGTTCTGTAGGAGCCAGGGGACCTGAGAATAGAGCGTCTGGCCATACCAAACAAAGACTAAAAATAATACACTGGAATGCGGAGGGAGTCAGCAACAACAAAAATAGAATTAGAAAACATCTTGGACCAAGAAAATGTAAACGTATGTCGTTTGCAAGAAACTCTCCTCAACGAAAATATGGCCTTCAATTTCAGAGGCTACCAGTGTTACCGAAAGGACAGGCGAAAGGGTGGGATACTGACCCTTGTAAAAAATAACAACACTGCATCCCAAACTGAAGTTTACATGGAAGAGGCTGAGTATCAGACTCTTAAACTTAAGACAGGCAATACAGACCTACATCAGATCAATTACTACTGTCCAAGTGACCGTCCACAGGCACTGGACACACTACCATTAACAGAAAAAATGATTGTGTGTGACGATTTGAACAGCCACTCGCTGGGGCTATGATCACATGGACCAGAGAGGAGAGAGACTGGCAGGATGAGAATTGATTCATCTTGATTAGCAAGCCGTCCGACCCACATACTTTCTACTCGAGATCATGGCACACTACAACTACGCCTGACCTGGCTTTTCATTCACCAGACCTGGAGTGGAACATTGCACGGATTGTTGGGAAACAACTTGGTGGCAATGACCACCGGCCCGTCTTTCTAATTGTAGAAAATGAGCTTGTAAGTGAAAGTAGCACCCTCTCGAGGTGGAACTGCAAGAAAGCAGACTGGGCAATGTACAAGCATCGCACCAGCATACTGATTAGAAATCTGAACACTAAGAAAGACATAAATAAAGTAGTTGAAGAGCATACTACAGGTAGCACGAGAAACAGTACCAAGAGGAGCCCTTAACCATTATAAACCCTACTGGAGTAGTGAACTTGAACAGTTGCATAATGATGTGGGAGTGTATAGAAAGCAAGCAGAGGCCAATCCCAGCCAAGAGCACCACAATAAATACCAGCACACAAAAGCCAAATTTCACAGGGTGAAGGATAGATGGAAAAGCTGGCAGGAGAGAGTCACTGAACTTTGAAAGAGACACAAGGAAGTTGTGGAAGCTAATAAAATAACTTAACGATGTGGGCACTGGGAGAAACTCAAAAATTGCACTACATAAAGACGGAAACATCTGAACAGGAAAGCAAGCAGCTGACCATTCTGCGGACTCATTCGCACACGATAACAATATCAAAATCAGTCCAGAGAACCAGAGAAACAACAAGAGATTCAAGAGAAACGAAAACATACAGGACAGAAGGAAATAGTACATGAGGTTCTGGAGGCACCTATCACAATCAGCGAACTGGAGCTAACCATATCAAAACTTAAAATGTGAAAGTCACCAGGAGCTGATGGTATCTCCAATGAAATGATCAGATACCTAGGAATAGAGGCCAAAGCAAAGCCATTGCAGATCTTCAATAACAGCTGGAACTTAGGCAGTGTTCTACAAGCCTGGAGAGAAGCAATCATGATACCCCTCTTAAAATCAGGGAAAAATAGTTTCACTGCCGCCAGCTACAGACTAATTTGCCTCACCAGCTGTCTCTGCAAAACAACGGAACGCATCATCAATCACAGACTGCAGTGGTACATTGAAAGTGAAAACAGGCTGGCTTTAGGCGGTGCTACTCTACGGAAGATCAGACGACCTACCTCTCTAAAAAAATTGAGGATGCATTCCAAGAGAAGACACTGGTGCTTGCGGCATGGATAGATCTGAAGAAAGCCTTTGACAAAGTCTGGAAAGAAGGTCTGATGAAGAAACTGAGAAACTGTAAAGTCATTGGAAGAATGTACAAATGGGTAAAAGCATACTTGCACAACAGAAGAGCCCGAGTACAGATAGACGGACTCAAGAGCAAGAAAGTACTACTGTGTCACGGTGTTCCCCAGGACGGAGTCTTGTCCTCCACACTTTTTCTAATCCTCATCCATGATCTTGTTGTTAATCTACCGCATGGAATTATAGTGGCAGTGTACGCTGATGACCTGGTTCTATGGAGCACAAATGAACATGCATCAGTGGCCACCAGATCGCTATAAAGAGCTGTAGATGCATTTGTTGCATGGGCAAATAGATGGTGTGTCAGCATAAACACTGACACAAAAGGCAGGGATCATCGAGATAAATGGAATACCCCTAAAAGAAGATAAAGAACCAACATACCGTGGAGTAACATTTGATGTCAGGCTGACGTGCAGAAAGCACATCAACAAAGCAGTAGCAAAAGCCAGAATGAAAATAGACTTCCTGAGAAAACTAAGTGGAACCACATGGGGAGCCAGTGGGAAAATACTTAGCAAAGTTTATCAACAGAGCATACCACCACACCTGGAATACGGATCAACTGCGTGGTGTTCAACATAAAAAACCACACTACAAAAGCTGGACAAGGTGCAAAATCAAGCACTTAGAGTCACCACAGGAGGGAAGAGATAAACCCCTATGGTGGAGATGGAGAAGTTAGGGAGAACACAAGCAGAAAAGTTCCTCAGCTTGCCTGGCCACCCTATGAAGAACATATTTGATAACCTAGCTATGGGGCGGTTGAAAAGAAGTAGTTTTATCCACCAAGCCAAACGACTCTGCAGAGAAACCACCGATCTGCCCACACTTGGTATCCCCCTGAAGACTATTCCAGAGCGAACTCCATGGAAAGATGCGCTTAGCCTATCACTACAAATCCAGACAAAAGTGATAGGAATATTTGACAAGGAAGAACAGAACAGTGTACAGCGAAGAACAGCCACTCTCAGCTCCTTTGATGAAGAATACCCACACGACCTCTGGATCCGAGTCTAGACAGATGGGTCAGCACAAAATGCTGTTTGAAATGGTGTCACTTGTCGTCCCGGGAGGAAAGTGGAATCAACAAGCACACCTTTAATTTATTATACTTTGGGATTATTGACAGACTTTTGTCTACACTCCTCCCTTCTGTCTTCCATACACTATCTCTCTCTCTCTCTCTCTCTCTCTCTCTCTCTCTCTCTCTCTCTCTCTCTCTCTCTCTCTCTCTCTCTCTCTCCTTGATAACATACCCTGACAACAGTTTCCTCCAACAATTAATAACATGTTTATTGTTGAAAACTATGTCACTTGTATGTATTGAAAGTGTATATGTAGTTGGTAGTGTCTGCTAATGTGAATGCAAGATATGACTCGGGTAATCGTATGTGCCGTAAGCTTTCTCCAGTCTTCATAAACGGCCATACGACAAGACGCCACACATATAATTAGAACGTTCTCACCCTGGATGCTCCGTTCAGCTTGAGTCTGGAGGTAAATCCGTTATTGAAAAAAAAACTGTTCACCACTGTATCACCGTAAAGTAATGTGATCACGGCAAGTCTCATGCTTAGACCGGGTTTTCCTTGATTAATCGTTAATTAATAAATCCACCATGGAAAACACATAGCTAATGTCTAGCACTGTCTATTGGTCCTGCAAACGTTCTACACACGGTATTCCGTTCTTTTATGAACACCTTTTGTACGCATGGCAACTCTTCATGAATGATTCATTTGTGTCTTTATATTAATTTACAGTGTCATTATTTTCCGTTCTGGGTCATCCTGCCTTTTTATAATGATCGTTATTTCCATTATTTTCTAAACTTTCTCTGCCCCCGTGAAGTGCCTGATTAAAGTGAAAGTTCTTTCCTTTATTATCAACACTGCTTTCTCTGTACAAGAGACGTACTGTTCTATCTTCTTTGATATGTCAGGAGGTGTATTGGAACCTGGGTAATAAATATTAAATCATGTGATTTAAGTCTGCTTCATACTACTGTTTATGTGAGTGTCTTTCTCCAGCCGTAATGAAAAGCTTCCGAAAGAATACTCTGACATAATACAGCAGAATTCACTAAAGTCTAAACTATTCACTAATAGAAAGCAATGGTAAACCCTAAGCACCCACACATATTTCCCTATGCTAACTATTACTCTAAGGTTAGTTTTACCTTATATATAGAATTTATGTAAATCCCAGCATTGAAATCTATCAGCACATAAGCCCTTCTATCCCATTGCAAGGGATGATTTCTTTACTATTTCAGGATACATAAATATCTCGGCCCAGTTTTGGAACACACACTGCTTCAAAACCCGTTTTCTACTCATTTATACTCAGTGTCCAATCCTTCGTTGTTTGTTTGATCTACAATCAAATTTTCCGTAAGTCCCCACATCAAACGTCTGTGAATTCACGTATTGTTAATTGCTCGTTCCTTTTCCGTCCCTCCGCTGTTTCCCTGGGTTCCCCTACGTTAGTACTTCTAAGCGTCCGAATCCTTTGATCGCCGTCTCCGTTCCGTTTTTCCACAACGCGATCTCCCCGTTTCCCGTGTCCGTCCGATAAGATCGTCAGGCAATGACCTCTGCGAACACCTGTCCCTGAATTCTATACCTTTCGGTCACTGACCGGCACGTTGTCCTCGTTCCAGACAGAAAGCTCGATTGTTAACCCTCCTCATACCTTGTAATTAATCTTACTAGTTTATCAGGGAATCATTAACTCACAGTATCCCGTGACATAGGCCCCCTCTTAAGAGAGTTGACCGCGTCGACTCTTCCTCACTGTAGGTTTGATTCCTATGATCCTCCAACCTATTCCTCTTCCTCTGGAGTTGGATGTCTAGATAAGAAATCCGCTCCTACATTCTCCTTACCAGGGATGTATTCCACTGTGAAGTTGTCCTGTTGCAGCAACAACGACCATCACATCCACCGTGCGTTGAGCTTCTGCGAAGTAGCTATGAACATCACGTGTTGATGATATGACTGGATCCTCACATGGCTCACCTCCTCATCCAGTAGGCGACCTCATAGACACCCTACTATACTACTCATGACCGAAACTAGTGTTGGCACATCGCCCCTGTACGTCCTGTCGACCTTCTTTCGACTTGCGTCAACGACGGCTCACAATACAGACGGATTGTCCCATCCTGATTGTAACACTGCTTCCATGTCCTCTTGGTTTCCCCCGGCTTTGCCTCTGGGGATGTTCCACCTCGTCCGCGTTGGACCGAGTCGTCTTTCCCAAACCTCCTGGACTTTTGCTTCCAGGACCATCTTGGGCGATATTGTATCTGGTCAGCCAATCTTCGGTTGGAGTCCTGGGTATTTCTCGCCTTTCCCGACGTTACCCACCCCTTCTGAACTTGGTTACTAGTGAAAGTTTCCCTCTTGTCCTTTCCCTGACGTGTGATTTCCCTCCTCCCGTCGTTAGGTAAATCTGACCTATCACGTACTATCCCATAGGCCCTCCTATGTTGTACTGGCGATCTCTGGTCTTCGTCTGGACTTGTAACCTTTTTCTCAATGGCTGCCATCACCATAAAGTGCGAAGCTTTGCTCTCGGATCTCTCCTCATATTTCTTAATGAGATGCCTAGGTAGATTTTTCATTTCTCCCCGATCCGGATTCCATAGGTATTCTTGGACACAACCTTTTCCACAGGATAAGGTCCTTTCCATCCTACTTGTAGTATATTAGTCTCTTCTGGACCCCATACTTCCACTTTGTCTTCCACCTTAAGAGTTATTTTACTCTTAGTCCGCTTGTTGGGTGGTGCGTTCTGGCACTCCGAACAAGACTTCACCCACCGGCGTACATCACCGGTCATTCCTGGCCAGCAATAATGGCCGGAAATTTGCTGCAAGGTCTCTCTGACACCCATATGTCGATTCTCTGCTATGATGTGTCCACTCTGAAGAATGTGAGGACGGTGGGTCTCTGGAACCACCCACTGCTCGTGCAGGTTGTCTCCTCTTCCAGGCTCTCCGGTAGAGCAGTCGATTCTTCAGAAAGTACTGTCCCCGTTCTGGTGAGCTCAGCACTTCTTTGCAGCTTTCTGTAGCAAGGATGCAACGTAGTATCCTTCCTCTGGGCAGTATGCAATTCCCCTATCACTGAGTTGTCGCATAGTGTCTCTGCCTCTTTTTCCTTCCCTTGAGATCCACTGGCTACTGCTCCCCTGTGGGCTGGCTGTTTGGGCATCCCCAAAAAGACATATTTTGTGCCAATGATCATGGGAAATAAGGAGTCCGATAATACAGCTGCTGGAATAATGCCCGTGACGTACCTTGACTTAATCTCCACCTTGGCGATTGGCAGCGTCATGGTAACAGCACTCCTCATTGCCGGCTGTATCTCTATGGTCTCCCCTGTAAGTTGGTCTGGGCTTACCAGGCTGGCATCTATCACAGCTTCCCCATCCAAACCTGAATCGTAGAGACAAGCAACCTGCTGGCCATTGACTTCAATCAGTTCAACCACAGGTGGTCTCTCTTGGTCCGGAGTGTCTTCCATCTCCTCGACCTTTTCCTTGCATCGGCAGTCCACAGTATTATGTGTTTTCGACCTGCAGTGTGTGCACCATTTTCCCTTCCAAACTTTCCGTGTGCTTTCTTTGTTCAGCGTTTCTTCACCGACCTCAGCCTTGTCTGTGATCACCTTCTTATGAATCACTTGGCATGCCGCGAAGTAAGAACTTTTCGGTTTCGATCTGCAGTCCTTTGTGTTATGAGAGGGCGACTTGCAAATCGAACACCACTTCTCATACCACGGTCGTTTAGCTGGAGAATTCGAGGTGCTCTGGTTTCCTTCCTTCACCTTCTCTGAACTCTCCAGTGACGTCTTTATATAAGGTTCCACTTTTTCTCCTTCCCAGTTCTTAGGTTTCTTTTTCTCTTGTTTCTCCTGACCTTTGGTGGTAGGTATATTGGTTTCTTTAGCTTCCCCATGGACTTCTACGAATCTTTCCGCCAGCTTATTCACAACATCCAGCCGTTCCGCCCCTTGTTCTCCTAAAAATGTCTTCAGTGGTTCTGACATTTGCTGTCGCATCTGGTCGACCACCATGAGCTCTTCCAAACTCTCATAGTCCCGCTTGAACTCCGCCAAATCTATCCATTTTTGGAGGTATGATTTTAGCCTTAAACTGTAGGCGGCGAATAGCTCTCCCGGCTCTCGTCTAGACGACCTAAACTTCTTCCGATACGTTTGTGCTGTGATTTCAAAATGCTTCATCAAAGCGGCTTTTAATTCCTCGTAATTATTTTCATGTCCTGGTGGTAGGCGTGTGTATACCTCAGTAACCCGAACCTAGTAACCCCTGGGATAATTAAAGAGCCCATTTGCTTCTATCCAGTCCCATAGCAACGGCCATTGCCTCGAAACGACTAGCGTACTGGTCAAAGCGTTCTTTCGACTCTTCATAAACCGCTAAGGGAAACTTCATGGCATGGTACCCATTTCCAATCACGTGGGTTGCCCCAGGTGAAGATGAACTTCCTTCTGCTGCATCTATTTCACCCTTAGTTTGTGTCTTGAGTTCTAGCTCTCGCATGCGGTATTCATGTTCCCGTATCTTGTTGGCCTCTTCTGCTTCCAACTGGGCTTTTCGATCTTCTCGTTCTGCTTGTCGAATTTCCCTCTCTCTCTCTCCTGTACGTAATCCGTTAGGGCCGAACCAGATAACCCAATTTCTTCCCCATTGGCCCTAAGTTCTGCTGTGGTTAGTTTAGGAGTGGCCATATTAAAGAAGGTAAGTCAGCAGATAGAGTACAGACACTTCAAGGCAGTAAAGCAATACTCACTATAGAAATATATTATATTATAAATCTCTATTATCTATGTCTATCTAATTTATATATTATCTAGGACACCACACAATACAATACAACCAATCTCTCAATCAATAGAGAAGATATAGGATAAAGACTTATCGTAGACGTGTGAAAGTGTGCACAAATAGTTAATGTGTCTTAACACCTTTCCACTTTCATACTGTCTGGGTCTTTCTCACTGTACAGTCACCAGCATTAATGTAATGTCTCTAACATAAATGTAATGGCACCATATATCCAATGGACATCCTTCCAGTAAAAGTCATCAATGTATACTTATATGTATATCCCAATATGTAGGTACCAATATGCCTGTACCCTGCTATGCATATGCCCTGCTATGCATCTACCATTTAATGTACCTATATGCAGGTACCTCGCTAGGGATGGTACCACTAAGCATTTGTGGTACCTCGCTGCTCCACCATTTAATGTCACTTGTCGTCCCGGGAGGAAAGTGGAATCAACAAGCACACCTTTAGCTTATTATAATTTGGGATTATTGACTGACTTTAGTCTACATTCCTCCCTTCTGTCTTCCATACTCTCTCTCTCTCTCTCTCTCTCTCTCTCTCTCTCTCTCGCTCTCTCTAGCCTTCATAACATACCCTGACAACAGTTTCCTCCAACAATTAATAACATGTTTATTGTTGAAAACTATGTCAGTTGTATGTATTGAATGTGTATATGTAGTTGATATTGTCTGCTAGTGTATGTGCAAGATCGGACTCTGTAAGTCGTATGTGCCGTATACTTTCTCCTGCTTCCTACGGCCATGCAACAAGACGTCACACATATAATTAGAACGTTCTCACCCTGGATGCTCCGTTCAGCTTGAGTCTGGAGGTAAATCCGTTATTGAAAAAAAACTGTTCACCACTGTATCACCGTAAAGTAATGTGATCACGGTAAGTCTTATGCTTAGACCGGGTTTTCTTTGATTATTCGTTAATTAATAAATCCACCATGGAAAACACATAGCTAATGTCTAGCACTGTCTATTGGTCCTGCAAACGTTCTACACACGGTATTCCGTTCTTTTATGAACACCTTTTGTACGCATGGCAACTCTTCATGAATGATTCATTTGTGTCTTTATATTAATTTACAGTGTCATTATTTTCCGTTCTGGGTCATCCTGCCTTTTTATAATGACCGTTATTTCCAGTATTTTCTAAACTTTCTCTGCCCCCGTGAAGTGCCTGATTAAAGTGAAAGTTCTTTCCTTTATTATCAACACTGCTTTCTCTGTACAAGAGACGTACTGTTCTATCTTCTTTGATATGTCAGGAGGTGTATTGGAACCTGGGTAATAAATATTAAATCATGTGATTTAAGTCTGCTTCATATTACTGTTTATGTGAGTGTCTTTCTCCAGCCGTAATGAAAAGCTTCCGAAAGAATACTCTGACATAAGACAGCAGAATTCACTAAAGTCTAAACTATTCACTAATAGAAAGCAATGGTAAACCCTAAGCACCCACACATATTTCCCTATGCTAACTATTACTCTAAGGTTAGTTTTACCTTATATATAGAATTTATGTAAATCCCAGCATTGAAATCTATCAGCACATAAGCCCTTCTATCCCATTGCAAGGGATGATTTCTTTACTATTTCAGGATACATAAATATCTCGGCCCAGTTTTGGAACACACACTGCTTCAAAACCCGTTTTCCACTCATTTATACTCAGTGTCCAATCCTTCGTTGTTTGTTTGATCTACAATCAAATTTTCCGTAAGTCCCCACATCAAACGTCTGTGACGTCCCGTATCCGTGAGTTGCCGTGTTCGTCCTCGTTTCTCCGCTGAGTTCCGCATTCTACCCACAACGCACATCAAAAGAGTTCTTTGATCCATGCCTCCGTTACTCGTCCGATAAGATCGCCAGTCAATGACCCTGGCAAACACCTGTATCTGATATTCGGTCAATAACCTTCCATTTATCCTTCTCTCAGATTGAACGACTCGATTGTTAACCCTCCTCATATATTGCCATTAATGTTACATTTAATTTTATCGGGGAATCACTAAACTATCATCATTCTGTGACAAATGGAGGAGCGTGAGTATGCATAAAATACCCAAATAATACTAGGGACACGGCCAGAGTACCAACAGGAAAGTACTGCCATAACTATGATGCTGAAATTGAAGCAATCAAGATAACTACAGAGAAATTGCTAAATATCAGCCATGGAACACAGCCTGTGGTGCTATTGACAGATGCAAAATCAGCACTCGAGGCGCTCCTGTCTGGGAAGTTTCTAGTACTAAGAACACTACTTTATGAACTTAGCAGACAGCATAAGGTGACCATACAGTGGATACCATCCCACTGTGGAGTACCCGGAAACGACAGAGCTGATCGATTGTCTAAGAAAGGAACAAAAGAAGAGCAGCCTGATGTGCCCGTTACATTACACCAAAAGAAAAGAATGATCAAATCAGTCAGAAAGCCACCAAAACCTGCTCAAGATGACTACCACGTATGGACAGATATGAACAAGTCATTATTCTGCGTCTCAGAACAAGACACAATAGATTACGCAACCATATGTATACAAACTTCAAGATTGGTGAATCAGCCATGTTCACATGTGGATTGGCGTCGCAGACAGCAGAGCACATACTCCAAAAACTGCCCAAATTACAACATATCAGGGCAAACCTTCTGGCCTAGAGAGACGACAATGGAAGATAAACTCTATGGACCGCTGAGTGAATTTAAAAAAAAGAGTTAAATTCATACAAGAGAGGGCGGCCTGGTGGGTTGGTTGCCTAGGGGTATAATTTATCAGCAATCATATAAAGTCACGTGGTTACTTTCGACTCATCTTTCGTTGCCGAACGCAGTCTCTGTAGTTGGCCATGCGCCCTCGTTTTGCTGACTGTATTCAAGACTTTACTTTGATGATAGTTAGACTCTTCTATTCTACACAAGCCGGTCTCTCTGGCCGAGAGGTTACAACACTTTCTTCGTAATCCCGTTTATCACGCAGTCTCGTAGCGGGCGAGAACCGGGAGCGGTTCGTCCCCCGCTGGTGACTTGCGGGATACATGAGCCGGCCGCTCAGAAAGCAATGGCAAACTACTGAGCGTAATCTTGCCAAGAAATCAACAGACAGCTGAAAGATGCTGCTGTTGACAGCGATGTCCTGTAAAGGATATGCGAATTAAAAAAAATAATTCTACACAAGCTATCACAAAGTACTGTTAAACACAACTCACCACTCCTATAAGAACATGGCTCTGACTCGGGTTTGGTGTTAACAATCTATTCCTCTAAGCACTATACAATGAACATTGTCACTTTCACAACCATTTGTTCAACATTAGTTTTGACACGACAATTTCTAAACATCTATTATTCTAATAGCGGAATAATGTTAGCCATTGCTATCTTCGTGACGTAGTGCGTCCACACTAGACAAAACCACGAACTTGAATGCCCTTGTCACCTTCGCGAATCGGGCTTATTCCCTCCGACGACAACCTCAGCTTGCCTTTCGTGGCTTACGATCCACGATTGTCACATCCTTCAGCGTGACTATAGTTCATCATGCCATGAGCTATAATTTGACTCATGGCAATGATCACCAACTTACCGATGTCTTCAGGACTTAGGAATTATCTACACATAGTCTCCAACAGGATAACACATCCTTTCCCCTGAAAGAATCTCGGCCAACTGCAACAAATATTTGGATTCTCTTCAGACGTTTCATCCGCTCATCTAATTAACATAACTTATGTACATTTCTCTTCCCCGAACCAATCGAAATTGCTCTTGAGCTGGATTTCTCGTGGCACCAAAGATGACGTCATTATGGCAGCTGCAGCTGTCGAGGTTCCGGGAATAGCAGTGGGTGTAATTTGTTTGTAATTATGGCGTTGCCTGTTTCCAGAAGTGAAATCAATTTCTATTTTTAGCTTGGATTTGGTGCGTTAGGAAAACGACGGAGTGGCCTGCCTTAATATTGGTAACATTTGAAGCGGTTCTCACTCTGTATTCATAGTGTTCATGGGAGGTAAACATAATAAATGTCACAAAGTTCCCTCTAAGACAGTTATTTCCCAGGAGAACTGAAAGATTAGCCACTACAACATTCTGAATCTCCAATTCTAATCCCCGTTCTTTCGTTTCGCCTCTGTCTAGGTTAAAGTATCAGGGACAGGATGTCGACTGAGGAAGACTGCTCCAACATTCAATTTTCCAGGTACATATTCAATCTGGAACGAATTATGGTTGCAAAAGCAGATGTTCGTTTGATATCTGGAAGATGAAGTACTGGTTATGCAGTTAATGGCTTCTTGAGTGCTGAATAAGCCTTCTCACACTCGGTCGACCATATGACTTTCTCTGGATCCCCTTTCCTTGTAAAGTTGGTTAAAAGTGTTGTGAGGGAATTGAAGTCCTAGATGTATTTCAGATAAAATCCACATAATGAAACAAAAGTTATGACCTAATTCTTTTCGTTCTTGGACGAGGGGTTTGTTATAGCTTCTCAGTGTTTCCTTCCCGAGGAGTCATGAATCTTTGAAATACCGTATGTCCAAGAAAATAAAGTTGTTGGAATCCTATCTGACACTTCTTGGCTCGTGCTGTCAAACCAGTTTCCTTCAAGTGTTTGCAAATTAGGTGGAGTATCTTACAATGTTCCTCCAACGTCTCAGTAGCAATCAGGATATCATCCCTGAAATTACTATTTACAGGATGTTGAAGTAATTCGAGTAAATTCTTCATCATGCGTGGGAGCATTACTCAATCCAAATGCAAGAACATTGAACTCATAGTGACCATAAGGGTACTGCAGGGCAACCATGGTCGAACTTCTAGTTTTACCGGAATCTGAGAATATCCCTTACTGAGATGAATCCTAGTAAAGTATTTGGCTCTGCCGAGACTAGCGAAGAGTTGGTTTTGATCAGGCAGAGGTTCGGTCTGAAATTCCGAGACTTCATTGAGCTGTCGATAATCGTTGCACAATCTATTTTCTCTACTGGGTTTTCTCAGTAAAACCACACTTGCACTGTAAGGTGACCCAGATGGAGATATGATTCCAGTTGAAAGCATTTGCTGGATCTCTTCTCTTAACGCTGTCGCTTTGGCCTAAGGAATTGGATAGGTTTTGACTCGCACAGGTGTAGGGTCTATAAACTTTACGTCAAACTCTACTAAATCTGTGAGTCCTGGCTTGTCAGTAAGTACTTCTGCATAACTAGCTAAGAGATCTTAAATCTGCTGTTGCTGATCCTGGGTTAATGTAGGACTGATGTCTACATCCCAGTACGATTTTTTTACTTGCAGGGGGTACTCTACAACCATTGTGTTTCCATGGTCTACTTCTGTAGCCACTGCCAAAGCCACCAAATGAGCTGTATCGGTATTAGGCCTTTCATTATACTTCATTAAGCGGATTATATGAAAAAGTGTTTTGTTTGCGTCTGATGGAAATCTTGTAGTTAGTGCGACAAATGTTCTCGATAACTTCATATGGTCCTTTCCAACCGATCTGCAACTTATTCCGACTAGTTTGGAGAAGTAACAGCACTTTCTCCCCCACCTCCACATCTCTATCCTTTGCTTCAAGTTAGAAGTAAAGCCTCGAGTGGTCCCTTGATAGGTCGACCAAACAACAACGTTGCCGGGACAATTCCACTTGAGTGATTCGGTACCACCCTGTTAGTGAATAATGCTGCAGTCTAAAAACTTCCTCCTTTAGCTTCCCTCTGAACTGTGATCCATTATAAGGTAGAATTCTGAGTGGAAATCCTAATCTAGTAAATATGCCAAGTAGAGCTTCAGCTACATGTTGTGAATTGCTTGATGGCATGGGCACTGCTTCTGTCACAATGAGCAAGTTTCCATTAGTGTAAGTATATAGCAGGTTCTTCTCTTTGTTTTTTGTTAGGAGGTCCTGCTATATTCACAACCACCTTTTAAATGGTGTGCCAATGATGGACATTCCCCCTAAGGTAGCTGGTGCTGTCAAGTGCTTTAGGGTCACTCTTTGACACTGGGGACATGACTTGAGATATCAGGTACTATGTCTGCATTTATTCCAGGCCAGTAGTAGTGTGTAGAAATCCTCTGTGTGGTAGCATTGAATCCCATGTTTCCACTGAATGGTAGAATATGGCCCATATCTAGAATTTGAGCTCTGTAAGAAGAAGGAACAACGAGTTGCGCGCACTCCTGTCCTATGTTTCCTGTTATTCAATGGAGAAGTCCATTCTTTATGTACAATTCACCGTTATGTGGGGATGAATGTGCTTTAGGCAATTTATTAAAACATGCCGCTAAGGTGCTGTCTGCTGTCTGGGCTTGTTTTAAATCTTCTGGTTGAGGATTTGTCGGTGTTGTCGACGCCAGAGATTTCTTAGCTTGCTGTCTAGTCGTCATGGCTGAGACTATCACAGGCTGTACTGGATCTCCTAAAACACGTAACGACATCCTAACATCACAGGGTAGATGGAGTAATCTAGGACCACTGCTCCTATTTTGCCAGTCTTATAACGTAGAATTATTTTTTACCTTTACCACTGATAATGACACCGGGACTGCGCTTTTAAAAGGACACTGGATTTCAATTTGTTTCCTCAGTTATTTGATCTGGGTTGGTTGGTCTATATTATTATGATTACCGATTGGTCTATATTACTTTGAGTGCCGATTGGTCTATATTACTTTGAATGCTGATTGGTCTATATTACTGTGAGTGCCGATTGGTCTATATAACTTTGAGTGATGATTGGTCAATACTACTTTGAGTGCCCATTGGTCTATATTACTATGAGTGCCGATTGGTCTATAATACTGTGAGTGCCGATTGGTCAATATTACTCTGAGTGCCTATTGGTCAATATTACTTTGAGTGCCGATTGGTCTATATTACCGTAAGTGTCGATTGGTCAATATTACTTTCAGTGCCGATAGGTCTATGTTACTGCGAGTGTCGTTTTGTCTATATTATTTTGAGTGCTGATTGGTCTATAACAATATGGGACTAGCACCATATACCCTAGATTCCCCACAGCTTGAAAAAGAGAATACTACTTACATTACATGGTTAGCAGTTCTATATTACTTTACATGGTTAGCATTTCTATGTTACTTTATATGGTTAGCAGTTCTATGTTACTTTACATGGTTAGCAGTTCTATGTTACTTTACGTGGTTAGCAGTTCTATATTACTTTACATGGTTAGCAGTTCTACGTTACTTTACATGGTTAACAATTCTATGTTACTTTACATGGTTAGCAGTTCTATGTTACTTTACATGGTTAACAGTTCTATGTTACTTTACATGGTTAGCAGTTCTATGTTACTTTACATGGCTAACAGTTCTATGTTACTTTACATGGTTAACAGTTCTATGTTACTTTACAAGACTGGCATTTCTACGTCACTTTACATGACTGACAGTTCTATGTCACTTTACATGACTGGCAGTTCTAGTTCACTTTACAAGACTGGCAGTTCTATGCCACTTTACATGACTTGACAGTTCTATGCCACTTTACATGACTGGCAGTTTTATGTCACTTTACATGACTGGCAGTTCTATGCCACTTTACATGACTGGCAGTTATAGGTCACTTTACAAGACTGGCAGTTCTATGTCACTTTACAAGACTTGCAGTTCTACTCCACTTTACATGATCGGCAGTTGTATGTCACTTCAAAGGGCTGACAGTTTTATGTCACTTTTCATGACTGGTTCATGTCGATACTACTGCCTGCTTAATGATTGGAAGTGTGTATTGATTCAGCGTTCCCCCCTTTCCGACAGGCAGATGTGTATTCACCTGAAATTACCTCCACTCTGTGACTGGTAGTCTGTACGGACAGCTACTCCATCTTCTATCCCGCCTTCTCGTAGTCTGCATGGAGTTTACTCCCACTCCAACTCGACCAGACAGTCTGTATCGATTCTACTCCCCTTGCCTTACTGTCTGACAGCCTTTAACTAGTCTACTAACTCTTTTCCTCCTGTATGACAAATTTTATCTACTTAACCCTCTCCTCCATGTCAAGTAGCCTATATTCACTCCTCCCTGCTTGGTAATCTACCGCAACTTCCTCGCACACACAAACACAAAATTTTTTTTCCAGTAAAACAAGGATTATAATTAAATTATAAGAAGACAGGGATAATCGTCGTCTCTGAGAAGAAAGATATACCACAATGTAATATATGGGTAAACTAGAATATTCTTAAACAAGTGGTCACTCGAAAAAGTCTTAAAACATTTGAGGGGCGGTGCCTTGAAGAAATTAAAACAAGAATCGCCATGACAAAGGTAGCCTTTTGCAAGATGGAAAACATACTGGCGAATAAAAAGACATCAACTGCGAATAGGAAAAAGTGTTGGAGTGCTACATGCTACATAGAACTTGTACTTTAGCATGGATGTGAGACGTGGACAATGAGAAGACAAGCTGAATAACATCTAATGACAGTAGAAATGTGGTTTCTGGGGGACATGCAAAGAATACCATGGACAGATAGAAAAACCAACCAGCAAGTACTACAAGAAACAAATAAAAACCTGTAATTATATAATTTATACGAAGACAGTCAATATGTTTTGTGCACGTTATGAGAAGAAATAAACCGGAGAACTCGGATGACAACTGACAAGACTGTGGTAGAAAAAAAGCAAGGGGGAAGACAGAGAGATAAATATCTAGATGGCTTGTCAACATGACATAATCGAGACGACACACAGAGCTGATCCACGACTCTGGTGATCGCGTGAGATGGTGAAATATGACCAGTCCTACGCTTATCGGCATAACACTTGGAAGCAAACCTCAAATTTCCAGGGTAGGAGGCAAAGATGTTGCCACTCCATCGCGGAAACTGGAATAAAACACCAGCCTAAATCAAGGAACACGATGAAAGGCGTGAGCAGAAGAAAAACACGGAAAGAGAGAATGATGGTATGAAAATGAATCAACGTGATTGCAACAGAGGAAATGGATGAGAGTCAATCGTGGATGGCTGTAATGTCTCTTGACACAAAACTGGCGGGTGATTAAAATATTTTTTAAACACTTTCTGCATGTTGTCGGCTCCAAAAACGGAAGTAATATGGCTCAAGAACTTTGACATGCGCACACACATTACTAGGTTCAGTTTGTGTATCTCTCACTCCTCTACTGTCATTTTACATGCTTTTATTTCTTATTTTGCAGCCCTTTTTATCTGGCCTTTTTGTCTTTATCTCTCGTATTTTCAAGTTTTATTTTACTCCTTTCTCTTCTCTACAGCTATCCTTTCCTATCGCTATCGTTTTTCTCTTTCTTTTTGTTCCCTTTCTTCCTGCCTCCTCTTTCTGTTGTGTTTCTTTCTCGCGTGCGCACATTTGTCTTGTTGTTTTCCTCTTTCAGCAGGCTCTCTTGTGTATTCTGTTCCTCTTTTTAATATCTCTTTATTTCTCCCAACTTCCTAACTTATATCTCCTCTCTCTCCCTCGTCCTTCCGTCCGTCCGTCCGTCCGTCTGTCTGTCTGTCTGTCTGTCTGCCTCTCTCTCTCTCTCTCTCTCTCTCTCTTCTCTCTCTCTCTCTCTCTCTCTCTCTCTCTCTCTCTCTTACACCTTTTCTCTCTCTCTCTCTCCTATTTCTCTATAATGCCTCATCCGTCTCAAAGTTTCCTCATTTTTTTCTCTCATCCGCCCTTTCTTATTGTACCTTCGATTTCCGCCCGTTTTATGTTTCACTAATTTTCTTCCTCATTTCTTCATCGTGTACTTTCAGGCCACACCCGTCGCTATGTTTCCTTTATTTCTCTTCTTCTCTCTTTCTACGTGTACCTTCAGGTTTCACCAACCTTTGTGCTTCCTTCATTTCTCTCCTATTCTATTTCTTCTGATACATTCAAGCTCCTCATCTACCTTACCTCTTTCCACCAAAGACACAAGGAAACGCATAAACTCTTTACGAAAATAACTTTTTATACATGTGTTAGTTACTTCTAAGATGGTACACATTTCTGACTTCCTTTGGGAAGTGGTGGTAGTGTCCCATTTATGGAGGACAACCAGCACACGCGTGTCGTCATTGTAAAGGATACGCAAAGAGTATGTCGATACAGGTGAAGACAGACATGCTTCGCGCAGAGTGAATGCTTGCTTGCTTGCTTGAGTTCGTTGGCTTGAGCTCCAGCGCGAAGTCCTGTATGTCGGATGAAGGCATCCTGTTGTCCAACATCAGTGTGATGTCATACAGGACCTGAGGTTTGCGTGAGTATCCGTTGTCCCATGTCTGGCTTATTGGTGTGCAGACTGGTGGTTCCTCGCCGTACAGGCAGACACTCTCCAACTTCGGAGGAATCGGCGATCCTACTGACTTTAGCCAGGACCCCGAAGGGACCTGTTGCCCAGGACGCTCGACGAGGACGCGTCAATAGGTCTTGGCCAGTATATAACCCGGCCCTGGTGCCTTGGAAACACCTCTGCGTCCCGTGCAGAGTGAATCAATTGGGAAAACCCTTTGAGGCCAATAAGACAGCTCATATTATAAACACACATAGTACTGATTAGCGCTCATAGAAGGAGAAAAAGGAAGTAGAGATTAGAGGACGCACTAGAAAACATACAATTTAAAGGCCATAATTACCGACCGGGATTCGAACCTGTAACCTCCAAATAACGACGGCGTCTCGCTGCAGGAACAAGTGTACTTCGCTAAGCAGTCATGCGTCTAAGTACGTACACTTGTTCCTGCAGCGAGGCACCCTTATCATTTGGAGGTGACAGGTTCGAATCCCGGTCGGTAATTATGGTTTTGAAATTGTATGTTGTCTAGTGCGTCCTCTAATCTCTATTTCCTTCTTCTCCTTCTCCTTCTATGAGCGCCAAACAATACTATATGTGTTTATTTATAAGCTGTCTTATTGCTTTAATTTAAAAAAAAAACATCTGTTGGATCTTCTCTCCATGGATTGCTGGTGTGTTGGGAAACGTGCCGGCGGACATGATCAGCTGGGTGTTTCCCGCTAGGTGGGGTAATGGTGCACCGTAAGGCAGATGTTGTCAGAACCTTATGGGATCATATGTATAGTATGGGGGGAAAACATGCACACCAGATAAATCGTTATGGCCTGGAGAAAATGATGCAGCAGAACGCGACCAGAACTCAATACTCTGAGGAAACGCTGGAAACATAATCAGAATTTCAACTGGTACCATTAGGTTTGGGACTCTTCGCTGGTTGTTGAAAACCAAGGATGGCGCGCGTATAGGAATTCCCCGAGTGATGTAATGTCATGTCGGAACTCAATTCAACATCCTTCTGGCATAGATATTTCTAACTTTAATCTACTCGCTTGGACATTGCTTCATAGTCTGTTGACAATGAAATGCCTACAACTCCATAGGAAACAATAACAACCCAGGCCTGATATCAGACAGTCTATAAGTGCTGCGCCGGGTCACGACCTGGTCACATGCTGGTATGCTTCACCCTGGATACGACGTTTCAGTACTAGTCTTGGGGGTCAGTAGGGCCGAATGGATAAGAAAGGAGGCTATTAAACTTCCGGTGTGCTGATGCCGCGGTAGTGGGTTAAACCCCATACACCGGTGAGTTAGACTAACATGTTAACTTCTCGTCCTTGACTTAGGGCCGTAAATTAAAAGTATCTTTTAAGTTGGAGTGGATTCACTTGATGGCGAAGGACCTGTGCAAAACAAAAGTAAGATTTGATCCAAATATGTTACACAATCAAATAAACAAGTATTATAATGTAAATTTCCGTTCACTCAGCATTGAAATTGTGGAAGATACAGGAAACAAAACAAATAACACGATGACCATAGTATGGCGATATATCGTCCTTCTTTCCAAAAAAGGAAATCACACTTGGCGATATATTATCCTTCGTCACTGACTCAGCTAAGAGCGAGTGCTGTTATCAATTCAACCACATCGACAAAGAGTTAAACAATCACAACTTATTCACAAGACTGAAAAGCTCCAAAAACATAATATTTCACACCAGCTTCATGTATTCGTTTCATCAATGCCGGAACAAGCGTTCGCTATTTTATATGTTCGTCATGTATCCCGCTGCAGAACTTCGTCCTCGTCACAGCCGGCTGGAGAGATACTCGACCTTTCTCCAGTTTCCCTGCGTTATGATTTGTCATGCAGTGTGTGTCCTTATTGTCCTGTCTCCACGTTGTGGTGAATGGGTTACAAACGCAATTCATAAACCCGCATACCACTTTCAAAACACGGCTACGCGCGATTTGGAAGCAGACCGCTTTCCGGTTAATTTTCATATAATGGTATGAGTGCTGGTTGTTCAGAAAGCAATGGCAAACTACTGAACGTAAACTTGCCGAGAAATCACAAACATCCCCCCCCCCCCAAAAAAAAAAAATAATGGGGCTGACTGCGACGTCCTATGAAGGATATGCAGCTAACTTTTAATAATAATAATAATAATAATAATAATAATAATAATAATAATAATAATAATAATAATAAGCAGCAGAAGAAGAAGAAACAGTAGTAGTAGAAGACAGAAGAAGAAGAAGGACGAAAACATGGATTAACAAACCTGCAATCGGTCATTCATTCATTCAGTAGCAAGTCCTTTGCAGAACCTCGCTCCCATAACAATCTTCCGGAAAACCTCTCGATCATAAACAAGATGTCCCAGTGTCCGATACACCCATCTGGAGATAATCCGCCACATCCTGCACCCATCTTCTCTTTGCCCTTCCTCTTCCCTTTCGGTCCTTTTATCAAATATACCTTCACTATAACGGACACATTTCTGCCGGATGTGATGTGATGGCTGATGCAACAAGAGAATGCCTTTCGGCCTCATTTTTGTGCGAAAATTGTCCCGGATCTTATTTCTATCACGATAATGGCGAAAGACAAATACACGATTTTTACCAGACCGAATTCGGGCTTGTTATCTTTTCTGTAAAATACTTCCAAAAAATGCCCCCCAGTGCATGTGATTCATGCGTACAACGTCATCACAGCTACGCACGTGACACGAATGAAAGACGAGATGAAACATAGGAGGGTAGGATTTTTTATACAGCTTATGCAAGTTGTGGTCAGGATTGGATTTCGAAATAACTTTTTTTTCAGTATCAGTATCTTTTAAAGTATCTTTGTGAAATCACAATTGAAACAAATATATTTTAATTAAAAGCGGTCAATAGCAGTGAGAAAAAGAGTGATGAAAAACTATATAGAACCGACATTGTTATGTGAATATGATACAAGGACAATAAGCAGACACGTTGAGAAAGATCTAAGAGCAGTGGGGATGTGGTCTGGTGTTTAGGTAAGATTGATTGATTGATTGATTGATTTAGGAATCGACATCACAGCATTCGGGGCATTCCCATAAGTGCTCCGTCCCCATCCTCAGCAGTGGTCAGTGTTTAGGTAAGTTCAATCAAGAACCGACACCACAGCACCCGGGACACTCCCATAGGTGCTCCACCCTCATCTACAACAACCAGCGAAGAGTCCCAATACTAATAGTACCAGTAATAGTCTGATTATGTGTCCGCCTGGCCTTTCCTCTAAGTCGTGAGTGATGACCAGACTAGTTGGTCACTCCTTGCTGCACTATTCTCTCCAGGCTGGGATGATATATTTGTTCGTCTGTACTACACGCACGATTCCAAAGGGCCCCGACCACATTTGTCTTATCTTGCACGAATACCCACATAGCGTTGCAGAGCCAGTCAATCCTCCGGCCTGCTCGTTTCCCATCACACCAGCATGTCTTGGGGAGACAAATCAGAGGCTCTCTATGTTAGATTGTTGAATGCCCGAAGCATGTCTGTCTTCGCCTTTCTGATCATAGTTTGCAAGTAGCTTACAATCGCAGACCGTATCGCCTTGTGTTATAACGTGTTGGTATGGGAGCCGGTCGTTCAGAAAACAACGGTAAACTACTGAACGTAAAATCTTGCCTAGCACATCAACAGCAGCTGAAAAATGTTGGTGTTGACTGCAAAGTCCTGTAACGGGGATATGCAACATTTAAAAAAAAAACAGCTTACAATCGCCGTCTCCGTAGCGAAGGTGTTACGGACGCGGTTCGTCATCCCGTATACCCGCATTCGAAACACATCTGCGCGCGATTTGGCAGCAGATCGCGTTGTGCTAGGTTGTTTTACGAAATGGTATTGGTGCCGATCGTACAGAAATCAATGGCAAACGTAAACTTGCCAGGACATCACCAACAGAAAAAAAATGCTCGTGTTGACTGCAAACGTCCTGTAAAGGATATGCAACTAGCTTATAATCACGACAAGATTCTGGAGAAAATATACAGGAAAACATGCACGGTCTGAAAAAGAAATGTGACATTCTCCAATAAGCAAATTAGACAGTCCAATTAATAAAAGAATGAGACAGTCCTTCAATACACAAATGGAAACCATAAATTGGTTAGAGAAGTTAAACGTAGGCAGTCACGGATTGCTAGCACATTTTGAAAAGAGGTAAACTTGAAAACTTGGTGACAACTGGCGACATAGAGGCGGAGAGTGCAAGAAGAAGGCAAAGAGATAAATATCTGGATAGCTTGGCCATATGGCATAATCGAAACCAGAACACAGACCTGACGCAAGACTGTTGATTGTGTAAGATTCCGTACCATCACTTACAATGCTTACCGGCATGGAGCAGAATAATGAAGATTATGATGAGAGGCACTAAGTGGGAGTGACCACTGTGGAAGCCATATTTCTTAAAACACGTTCTTACCAAATGTAGAATGTCCTATAGCACATACTTCGCGATGATTGGAACTGGTCACACGTCTCGCATTATTTCTGATTGAAAGAGTTATGATAGAGTTGAAGACCGTTTAAAAACCGAACGAGTGGACAGTCAAAATAAAAGTCTCAAAGCTTTCAATTAATTATGACAAAGATGAACATAGAAAATATTAAAAGAGCTGTTTGATTTACAATGAACTTGTCAACAGAGAAACCATTATTGTGAACATCAGAATTACTAAAACCGCACGGAGTTCACGAGAACCACAATTGTGAACATCAACATTTGTGAAACCACATGTTATTCACAAGAACCACAATTGTGAACATCAACATATGTGAAACAACATGGAGCTCACAAGATGACCGACCGGAGTAACTAGGCACTACGTTTTAAGTTGCCGCATTTTACCTGAAATTTTTTTGCAGTGAATTTCGTTTTCTCATTTGTTGTGTCTCCGATTTAATCTCGTTTAAAGTACCCGTGATGTTAAATTCCCCGATTATTTCAAGATCGCGTTAAAAAAGCGGACCGATTACTTTATATAGTTGTTCCCACCTTGGTTTACGCGTATACATCTAATGTTTCTTAAATTCGTTTACCTACACAGAGATACAGATTGACTTTTTCATACGTAAGTAGACCCGCAAATCACGTTTATGTAGATGTCTTTGCTTGTTCTAGTATGTATTAATAGATGTAGCATCCATTTTTACGTAAATTGTATAATTTTCGGCTATTACAGTCGGGAGGGTCATCCCAAACTGAAATGAAGATCCCATGCTGTTAATGTGACATTTCAATGGCGGGAAATAGCCGCTTCTTTGTCATAATCCAGCGATGACTATTCAATATTTTTGGAATATTCACAGCGATTTGCATGAGAATGAATGCATGTTTACATTCAACATCGATTCTAGTATTCTATGTGTAAGTTTTTATCACTCTATACGGTCGGGATCGATTATTTTTGGGTAACTTTGTAAGGCGAATTCTCTGGTCGAAAATGATCTCCGCCTCGCGGCCTCGCGTTGACAGCAGCACGTGCAGTCACACGGGCGGTCTGACGTCATCACAGCATGACGTGGAGATGTATATATCTGTGTATGTGTAAGTGTATGTATACATAAACTGGCAGCAGTTATCTGTCCTTGAGTTAGACAGCGGCAGTGGTAATATCCCTTGGCGTCAGTGTATGCAACAGTGGTGTGAGTGTGTAGGTAGGTCACAAGAAGTGAAAGGATCAAAATCGTTTTTTTTTTCCTATTTGTCAATATTAAATGATAAACTGACACACAAACATTAATATCTCGGCTTATAATTGACCTACATGCTTGAATAAGGAACTGTTGAAGGATTTTTTTTTTCAAGAGGTATCCAACTATATACCGGTCTCCGTGGCCAAAGGCTTGTAACGCGGTTCGTGAGCCACTTACCAGGCGTTCGAAACGCAGCCGCGACCGATTTGTGCAGCAGACCGTGTCGCGTTGTGTTATAACGTGTTGGTATGCGATCCGGTCGTTAAGAAAGCAATGGTAAACTACTGAACGTTAAAACTTGCCTAGTACATCAACAGGAGCTGAAAAATGCTGGTGTTGACTGCAACGTCCTGCAAGGGATATGCAACATTAAATCCAACTATACAGGTTATATAATTAAAAAGCAACTTAGAAAATGTTACTAAAGTGACTAGGAGTAACCTGTTTGACCATTTCACAAGAGACGGAAACAGAGGCGCCACCTACAGGGCGGGCGATTACTACAAGGAGAAACAAATAACTTCGTGTAAAAGTGACATCATATCACAATATAGTCGGGAGAGAAATTCTTGAAAAAACCTTTATGTGTATATGACAAATTGTGTAAATCATAGTGTTTTTTTTTTTTTTAGTTTCATATAATGGTCGAGTATATCCTTTAAGAATTTGCTATGAACACCCATATCAGAGCTAAGACACTACCTTCATAATCTTGTCATAGATTACAATAACTGAATCTGGATTAGACGTTTAGAAGAAGAAGGAGTTGAAAGATGGTGATGATGCCGATAATGATCAGTAATAATACTACTAATAATAATCATAACAAGAAAAAGAAGAAGAAGAGTATATATATATATATATATATATATATATATCTATATATATATATATATATATATATATATATATATATATATATATATATATATATATATATATATATATAATCATCATCATCATCATTATGTGCCATGCCGATACGCGTGGGTGCTCATATATCGCCATCTCACGCGATCACCAGAGTCGTGGATCAGCTCAGTGTTCTTGTCTCGCCCATACCACGCCATACCAAGCCATCCATGTATGTACTTATCTACCTTCCCTTTGTTCTCTTCTCCTCGATTTTACCAGTTGTCACAATGCTCTACAATTTATTTCTTCTCATAACGTGACCAAAAATGTTGACTGTTTGCACCCAATTTCTCTAATCAGATTACGATTCTAATTTGTTTCTTTGAGGATTTGGACATTGGTTTTTCTATCTGTCAATGGTATTCTTTGCATTTTCCTGAGAGACCACATTTTCATAGCCATCAGTTGTTTTTCATCTTGTCTGCTCATTGTCCAAGCTTCATATCCAAGCATAAGTACAAGTTCTGTGTAGCACCTTACTATTTTTCACTTTGCAAATGGCATCTATATATATCATGGGTAGTTAGACAGATACCTAGCCTTCCCGGATAGGGGCAGAAAACAGGAGGTCATGTATGCAAGTCTCGCACGGCAGTCGGAAACTACAAAGAGTAATTTAGCAAAACTGTGAGGAAAGACAAACCTACCCAAATGTAGATAGATATTCCT
>JACEFZ010022423.1:232500-257500 GCA_014155875.1 Cepaea nemoralis
CTGCTACTACAATAACAGCATCTATTACTACTGCTACTACAATAACAGCATCTACTACTACTGCTACTACAATAACAGCATCTACTACTACTGCTGCTACAATAACAGCATCTACTACTGCTGGTACTGCTACTACAATAACAGCATCTACTACTGCTGGTAATGCTACTACAATAACAGCATCTACTACTACTGCTACTACAATAACAGCATCTACTACTACTGCTACTACAATAACAGCATCTACTACTACTGCTGCTACAATAACAGCATCTACTACTGCTGGTACTGCCTACTACAATAACAGCATCTACTACTACTGCTACTACAATAACAGCATCTACTACTACTGCTACTACAATAACAGCATCTACTACTACTGCTGCTACAATAACAGCATCTACTACTGCTGGTACTGCTACTACAATAACAGCATCTACTACTACTACTACTACAATAACAGCATCTACTACTACTGCTAGTACAATAACAGCATCTACTACTACTGCTACTACAATAACAGCATCTACTACTGCTGGTACTGCTACTACAATAACAGCATCTACTACTGCTGGTAATGCTACTACAATAACAGCATCTACTACTACTGCTACTACTACTATTGCTGTTGCTACTGCTGATACTGCTAATACAACAACAACAACAACAACAACAACAACCACCAAAACAACAAAAACAACAACAACAACAACAACAACAACAACAACAACAACTACTACTACTACTACTACTACTACTACTACTACTACTACTACTACTACTACTACTACTACTACTACTACTACTACTACTACTACTACTACTACTACTACTACTACTACTACTACTATCACCACCACCCCACCACCAAAACCGCTAATACTATTATTTCTACTATTTATTTGTGCCATGAAATGTTAGACAGGGGCACTCCTCGCCACACTGTAATACTGGAAGTATCCTGTCCAGTGTAGACACTTGTCCGTACCAGCGTGAAGTGAATTCATAAGCAGTGGCGTACATGGGTTGCAGAGCTCGGGGTTCACCAGGGACAAGAATAGCCCCGTGAGGTTCCACGTCCCTGTATATCATTGTTATGACCGCCTCTGCTGGTGGCCCTGGTCAGATGACTACACTTTGATCTTAGCCTAAAGGCCGAGAAACTCGTGAACGAACGGAGTCCAACGAAACTAATACTTGCACATAAACCACCAAGTGCTGCTACCAAAAAAGAGGATATCCGTGTTACGGACGGGGACGGTGTATGAATATCCCACCTCGTAATTGTCTGTTTCTGGTGTGTAGATGTCTCAAGTTGCATGGGTTTGTTTGTTGACTTGTGTGGGTATATCCCACTTTGTAAGTGTGTGTTTGTGACTTGTGTGCGTATACCCCACTTTGTAAGTGTGTGTTTGTGACTTGTGTGGGTATATCCCAAGTTTTAAGTGTGTGTTTGTGACTTGTGTGAGTATATCGCAAGTTGTAAGTGTGTGTTTGTGACTTGTGTGGGTATATCCCACTTTGTAAGTGTGTGTTTCTGACTTGTGTGTGTATATCCCACTTTGTAAGTGTGTGTTTGTGACTTGTGTGGGTATATCCCACTTTGTAAGTGTGTGTTTGTGACTTGTGTGGGTATATCCCAAGTTGTAAGTGTGTGTTTGTGACTTGTGTGGGTATATCCCACTTTGTAAGTGTGTGTTTGTGACTTGTGTGGGTATATCCCACTTTGTAAGTGTGTGTTTGTGACTTGTGTGGGTATATCCCAAGTTGTAAGTGTGTTTTTGTGACTTGTGTGGGTATATCCCAAGTTGTAAGTGTGTGTTTGTGACTTGTGTGGGTATATCCCACTTTTTAAGTGTGTGTTTGTGACTTGTGTGCGTATATCCCACTTTGAAAGTGCGTGTTTGTGACTTGTGTGGGTATATCTCAAGTTGTAAGTGTGTGTTTGTGACTTGTGTGCGTATATCGCACTTTGTAAGCGTGTGTTTGTGACTTGTGTGGGTATATCCCAAGTTGTAAGTGTGTGATTGTGACTTGTGTGGGTATATCCTAAGTTGTAAGTGTGTGTTTGTGACTTGTTGTCGTGTCCTCCTGTAAAGTGTCGTCCCTGGAGTGAGGAGAGTCAACACCCACATTATAATATTTTTCCTTTTTCCTTATCAATATCCTGGAGAATGCACCAGCTTCCGTCCAACACACTCCATCAGCCCGTGGACACCTTCTCCTATCACTCTCTCACTGTCGTACTATGCCCCCTCACATACTTCCCCAACGCAACATACTCAACAACTCTTGCTTCTAAAAATTAATAAAGATTGATTTATTAAAAGAAAAGTGTAACGTATATGAGACGTGTATGCGAAGAAAAATGTGTGTCGTGTATAATAACATAAATGTATATGTCAGCCCTCAAAGTTCAGGATCATAGTGCACACATCATGGCAAGGGTTACACGACATCACACGAGTCAGTACAATAGACCTCACCGAAGTCATATCCTTCTCTCCAGACATGTCCTCCTCCAGAAGCTCTGATGACCATGAGATCTGAATCCCATGTAAATATATAATCCGTGGAAAATACTATTATTGTTCCTAACACAACGGTTCCTATTAGTTCTGTATTTTCACTCTTAAACAGTCAATGTATCTAGACAAAAATGGCTTGCTTTATTCACTAGATATAGTCTGAAAGTTCTGATTTCCTAGATACATGGAACAACTACACTTCAATGTTTGGTTTAATCTAATGTGAACATCAGTTCTTACTGATCTAGTTCCTCATGGGCTGAACATCCATCACTTCAGGTGTGTTAACGATTGGTATTCACTCATGTAGGATACATATACCATTAGGCTCCACCGTGCAATGTGTATTAACTTCTTCCGTTGCGAAAGTTGCTGGCCCATCTCTCTACATCATAATTTATCCGGGATCGGATTTTTCATTGGTTCCGGGTTCTTCATTCCAACCAGAGGAACCTGTAAAATAAATCATACAACTGGTGATAGCCTCCCCGTCACTGATCTCTATGAGATGATCATGGCCATCGGCCTCGCTCAGAAAATAAAGTGAACCTACTCTGTCAGGGACAGATGACTGAACACATAGGTTATCATCAGGCCAAGACAAGAAAAAAAAAATCAACAAACAGAATGCGGAACCCCGCCCACCAGGGACACCTACTGGAATATCCCAATTATCCCTCATTACTCAATTCTCAACTAGTAAAGCTTATCAACACTTCACTAATCTATTTTCAACTAACAGAGCCAAGTATCACTTCCCTACTCTAGCTAGTTTTCCACTAACAGTGCTAATCATCACACTTTAGTTTTAACAAGGCTACAGCCTATATTAATTAGAACTAATTATAATAGGTTCTACCTTAGGCAACACCGCAGTTAGATCCAATTACATCCACTCTTGCCATGACAGGCACGTGTAAAATTAAATTAACTCAATTCGCAAACGGTAGACATTTTTCCAATCAAAACCGCAGTGCCGAAGAACGTCCGCTAAAATCCAAGGTTTGAGTTCAACTGTCCTCTCCAATCATGGTTTTTAGCAAAACCTAAAATTGGTCACGTGACGGTATTCTTCCTGTCCACACTAGGTATTATTTGGACATATCATCCATTGTCAAGAATCCATTTTCCCTGGCTTAGTCACTGTCAGAGTTGTCATCAGTTGTTTTGACATCCCCAACAAGCTAGCGAGTTACTGTATGATCCCAACAACGGGTTTCCCCAACAAGCTGCCAATCTTCTTGATGTCCGGAAACTATAAATTGACAGACGGACTGTTTACTTCCGAGCTGAGTACTTCCGCTTCCAATCCGACCTGTTTATAAACTGTCAATGCGATGTATGATTCAGCTCACCCACTTCCCCTACACATCTGCAGCTGTTAACTTTGCCCGACCTGTGATGGCTGACATCCGATTGCAACCAGGATCCGACAGGTTCCATCTGTATTCGAATGTTGACAGACTGTCAAAGCGATGCAGGGATTTGTCTCACTCACCACCGAATGTTCCCAATCCGTCGACCAGATGTAAACACGTGCAGCTACATTTTCTGGATTTGTTGAAACAACCTTTGGCCTCGACCATGCCGCTAATTCAGAACAGCCTTTATTCTCATAATGGTTAAATCACGTTGGTCCATCATGTGACACTTGTGTGGTTCAAGTCATCATCACAAATTCTCGCTGACTGCCAACTTGTTAGTGTGTGGTTGTGATTTGTGTGGGTATATCCCACTTTGTGAGTGTGTGTTTGTGACTTGTGTGTGTATATCCCAATTTGTAAGTGTGTGTTTGTGACTTGTGTGGGTATATCCCACTTTTTAAGTGTGTGTTTGTGACTTGTGTGGGTATATGCCACATTGTAAGTGTGTGTTTGTGACTTGTGTGGGTATATCCCACTTTGTAAGTGTGTTTTTGTGACTTGTGTGGGTATATCCCACTTTGTAAGTGTGTGTTTGTGACTTGTGTGCGTATATCCCACTTTGTAAGTGTGTGTTTGTGACTTGTGTGGGAATATCCCAAGTTGTAAGTGTGTGTTTGTGACTTGTGTGGGTATATCCCAGTTTGTAAGTGTGTGTTTGTGACTTGTGTGGGTATATCCCACTTTGTAAGTGTGTGTTTGTGACTTGTGTGGGTATATCCCACTTTGTAAGTGTGTGTTTGTGACTTGTGTGGGTATATCCCACTTTGTAAGTGTGTGTTTGTGACTTGTCTGCGTATATCCCACTTTGTAAGCGTGTGTTTGTGACTTGTGTGGGTATATCCCAAGTTGTAAATGTGTGTTTGTGACTTGTGTGCGTATATCCCACTTTGTAAGTATGTGTTTGTGACTTGTGTGGGTATATCCCAAATTGTAAGTGTGTGTTTGTGACTTGTGTGGGTATATCCCACGTTGTAAGTGTGTGTTGACTTGTGTGGGTATATCCCAAGTTGTAAGCGTGTGTTTGTGACTTGTGTGGGTATATCCCAAGTTGTAAGTGTGTGTTTGTGACTTTTGTGGGTATATCCCAAGTTGTGTGTGTTTGTGACTTGTGTGGTTCAAGTCATCATCACCAATTCTCGCTGACTGCCAACTTGTTAGAGTGTGGTTGTGACTTGTGTGGGTATATCCCACTTTGTTAGTGTGTGGTTGTGACTTGTGTGGGTATATCCCACTTTGTTAGTGTGTGGTTGTGACTTTTGTGGATACATCTACGTTGTAAGTGTGTGTTTGTGACTTGTGTGAGTATATCCAACGCTGTCAGTGTGTGTTTGTGACTTGTGTGGGTATATCCAACGCTGTCAGTGTGTGTTTGTGACTTGTGTGGGTATATCCAACGCTGTCAGTGTGTGTTTGTGACTTGTGTGGGTATATCCAACGCTGTCAGTGTGTGTATGTGACTTGTGTGAGTATATCCAACGCTGTCAGTGTGTGTTTGTGACTTGTGTGAGTATATCCAACGCTGTCATTGTGTGTTTGTGACTTGTGTGGGTATATCCAACGCTGTCAGTGTGTGTTTGTGACTTGTGTGAGTATATCCAACGCTGTCAGTGTGTGTTTGAGACTTGTGTGAGAATATCCAACGCTGTCAGTGTGTGTTTGTGACTTGTGTGAGTATATCCAACGCTGTCAGTGTGTGTTTGTGACTTGTGTGAGTATATCCAACGCTGTCAGTGTGTGTTTGTGACGTGTGTGGGTATATCCAACGCTGTCAGTGTGTGTTTGAGACTTGTATGGGAACGTTCCACATCGTACATATGTCTTTGTGACTTGTATGGGATTAACCCACGTCGTAAATATGTGTTTCTGACGTGTGTGTGTGTATTCCACGTTGTAAATATGTGTTTGTGACTTGTGTGGAAGAATCATACGTTCTAAGTATGTGTCAGAGTGGCAGAGAGAGAGAGAGAGAGAGAGAGAGAGAGAGAGAGAGAGAGAGAGAGAGAGAGAGAGAGAGAGAGAGACAGACAGACAGAGAAAGACAGTAAGACAAACGCAAATACACACAGCTGTACATAAACATGAAGAAAAAGAGACAGACAGACAGACAGACATACAGATAGACAGACAGACAGATAGACATACAGATAGACAGACAGACAGATAGACAGACATACAGATAGACAGACATACAGATAGACAGACATACAGATAGACAGACAGACAGATAGACAGACATACAGATAGACAGACAGACAGACATACAGATAGACAGACAGACAGATAGACAGACAGATAGACAGACAGATAGACAGAAGAGAAATGTTAACCGAAATGAAAGAGATGGGGACATAAACGAGGAGTAGGAGAGGAGAGAGAGAACGATAACAGAAGAAAAGAAAGAAATAATAAAGAAATAAAGAAAGCAAGAACGAATAAAGTAAATAAGTAAGAAAAAAAGGAAGAAAGAAAGAAAGATCGAAAAAACGAAAGAAAGACAGTAGAGACACTTTAACTGAAAGAAAAGAGTGAGTGAGAAATAACAGAGGAGTAAGAGAGGAGAGCGAGAACGAGAAAGAAAGTAAGGGAGAGAAAGAGCGGTAGATAGATAGATAGATAATAATGTAGAGAGAGAGAGAGGGTGAGAGAGAGAGAGAGAGAGAGAGAGAGAGAGAGAGAGAGAGTGAGAGAGAGAGAGAGAGAGAGAGAGAGAGAGAGAGAGAGAGAGAGCTATAAATAGAAACTCATGATTTCCTGACAAGACTGCCACTAATATTATCACGTGACACAATGCCCCGCTTGTCGATTGGCCACAAATCGGGGCTTGTGAGATGGAAGACCGCGGTTAGGACAACAATGTGGAAATAGCGTTCTGAGATCGTCCGCGACAACTAACAAGATTTTCTCTGAGATGACATTACCAACGAAGATTAACCCCGTTGCCATCAAGGCTGACAGTTTTAGGAAGGGGGAGGGGAAGGGAGAGAGTGTCGCATGCCGTAGTCTATTGCTAATAAATGTTAGACGCATGTACTTTGGCATAACGTCACTGAAAACTGAGGCATTATTTTGTGTGTCCGTTTGTGATTTTCTAGCGCAAAATGGTGACAACATTTAAAATGGGAACAGGCACGTTAGAACTATACATGGGGAAGGCAAACTGTTCAATAACAAGCAAGACATAAGGAAAAATTGAATATTAACATTTTAGGTATGTGTGAGATCAGATGGAAAGGGGTTGGCATGATAACATCCTAGGAATATTAAAAAAAAAAAAAGCCATTCTTGAGGAGAGAAAAAACAGCGAGGGGTAACGTTTATTATGGATCTGGAGATATCAAAATCTATAAAAGGATATTGGTCAGACAGAAAATTACTGGTATAGTTAAGTTGCAGACCTTTTGCTCTCAACATCATTTAAATTTATGCACCAACAACAGACATCATTGATGAATGTTATATTGATGTGCAGAATGACTTCATGAAGTGCAAGCATTCACAGTTAAATATCATAGTATGTGGCTGGTTGCCTCCGTCTTCAGCACCTTTCCTTTGTTAGAGCAGACTAACTATGGTCTTACACGAGTTTAGGTGTGTAGGCGCACACACACGTGTCTGCTCATGCGTGTACGTGTATACTCATCTAGAGCGTTCTGGTTATTTCTCGGCGCCAGTGACTCACTGCCGCCCCTTCTCCTGTTAGTTAAAACAGGTCAGTCACGAGAAGGCCAGGAATTGGACTTTTGCTGCAGTGATGATGAATGCACGCTGCCATTGGGGTATTTATGCAAGATTGAGCGCTCACCCCATTCCCGCCCCCGGCTACATAACAGTAACATTTGGAACCCTAACTTTATTTCTTTTGTCTACTTCGAACGAATTAACAAACGTATAAACTAACAGACGAATGAACAAACGAACGGACTAACTTTATTTTCAAAGTCTAAAATAATCATATGCAGTAAGTCACTATCATTGAATGTAAGAAAGAGAATGCTGAAGTGCTATTTAGAACCTGTTTTGCCGTATGGCAGTGCATCTTGGAATGTAAATGAACAAAATAGGAACAACTTCGAAGCAACAGAGTTGTAGTTCCTAAGACGAATGTTGCGAATTCCTTGGATTGTCAGAGTAACTAACCACTATTGCCTGGAAAAGGCTAATGAAAATAAAACATTATATACAACAATAAGAAAGAGACAAACAGCTTTCATTAGTCATATGATGAGAAGAGTTTCACTGGAGAACATCGTGACAACTGGAAAGATCGAGAGGAAGAGAGGCATAGGCCGACCAAGAAAGATTACAGATTACTAGAAAAGAATTGTTTAATTACTGGAATGGCATACGAACCATACCATTTTACCTTTTCTAGAGTTTTAGAAGATCAGATAACACCGGGGAAAGAGTGTGACATGGGGACCAGTACTAGTAATCGTGATGATTGAGTTAATCCCGACTGTGTTACCAAGGAAATCCCCTATTTCAGACTAAGAAACAGAGTGAGAATAGGAGTGTGGATTACTAGAAAAGAATTGTTTAATTACTGGAATGGCATACGAACCATACCATTTTACCTTTTCTAGAGTTTTAGAAGATCAGATAACACCGGGAAAGAGTGTGACATGGGGACCAGTACTAGTAATCGTGATGATGGAGTTAATCCCGACTGTGTTACTGTCATCGTCTTGCTCATGTCTAGTTATCTGAGCTCGGGTTCACACAGGCAACAATAACTCCGTTCGCTATGAGATCGAACATTTATTGTATTTCAATATACAGTTGGCGCAGTGGGTAACCAGACCCGCGCTATATTACATATCACAGTTAGTTAACATCAAACACATAGTTATCATACAACAGTCTAGCAAACTATCTAGCCTATGTAATATATATATCTATTGATATCTATTGAGTCCCTCTCAGGCAGGCCCTGTTGCCTCTCTCAAGTCCGTCTGTCCTCTGCCGGTCTACACGTGTCCCAATCCGACACGGGTGGTAACTCTGTCCGAGTTCCTCGTGGACCCCGCATTAGGCGGGCCACATCAGTGTCCACGGAACCATGGACTCGATGACCAGTCCTTCGAGAAGGCTCTAGATTACTTGGGCCGCGAGTGACTCGCTTCTATCCCTTGGGCTGGAGTTGCAGCCCTCTAATTAATATATCTAAAGGTGAGGCGGTGACAGGATTCCCCCCTCTCCCCTGATGATGGTTTGTTATAGGGTAATTAGATCTGTTCTAATTCTGTCACCGAATCACATAAAGTTGGTGTTTGTAGTTTGGTGGGCAGTAACCTGGTAACCTACATAGTGGCATTAAAACTCATGTATTCTCCCATACACCACTTCTCTGATTTGGTGAAGAGATCACTCTGTCTCCTGTGTCCTTAAAAATGCTTATCTGACCGAAGTTACGTGACGTTTTAGTAGTTGTATTTACAACCCGCCCTTCTCATAGTACCCCACTGGTACCAAGACAATTAACCTCTGTATTAAAGAGGATTAACAAGACCGAAGTCCTGGCTAATTAAGTACACCTTCAAATCTTGATCTGTGTGTGCATTTCAATACACTTTTACTCTCGTATGTTGTATAATGCTAAATATGTAGTTACCTTGTTATTTTATCCCCCTCAGACTACATGTGTCCCTGTTGGCTTGTTAGTGTGTTGACTAATAAGTTGCTGTTTCTAATAAAGTGACTGTATTTTAAATTGATAGTGTTGAGTTTTAAGGTTTGTGTAACGTGTGCTGAATGTGTGGCTTATGTCCAAGCGTCACGAGTTGGGATAACCTCAATCATGAATTACATGATCAGGCATTCCAAGTAGTGGTGCTTAGATGTATCCTAACTACTAAACTAAGTATACTAAACTAAATACTAAATTAAACTAACTGCTAAACATGTATTAACAATTTAGACAAGTCATGCAATTTTACATGAAAGACGCAGACAAATTAAAATAAATACGTTTTGCGTACAATTTGTCCGCTAGGTATATCGTTCTCTCATTTAATCCATTCACGCAGTCATTCACTCACCTTTCATTCAAAATAGTATTTGGTTAAAATATATAATTAAAGTTGAGGTAAGTGTTATTGCCCTTAGAAAAAATGGACTAGGCGATATTTGCCCTTTAAGAAAATACGTACTTTTTGTACGATGACTCAAAAATGGGTTATAATTTAACCAGAGACAATTGTATAGGACGGTTCTTTAGCCTATGAATGGCACCGCCTGTAATATTAACGTAGAATATGTACAACTTACAGGTTAACACATTTTATATACATCATTAATGCAAATATAATACATATTTAATACTAAAGTAATTAATTAATTAAATAACTAAATCCAACGATGATGTGTGCGTTGTCCTCTTGTTGTTAGCGTGTTATGCCATGAATGTTAAAGTTAGTATGGTTGTCTCTTGAGTGTTGTAGTCGACGTCGTTCTGTTTCGGCTGTTTGCAAAGTTTCGTAGCAACAGCAAGTATGGATTGTTCTTAATGTCCCGTATAAAGCGTTCTTACAGTAATTCAGAGTCAGTTCACTGGTTGATATTATTGGTTGAAACACAGTTAACATTTCTTGCTGGAATCGTTCTAGAGCTTGGGCACTTGATAGTATAGCTCTTAAAGTATAGCTCTTAACGTATCATGTTCATGGGTGTCGTAAGTAACCTATTCACTGAGAGTTCTCTAGCAGGTGTAGAGTTACACTGTCATATGCAACAGACTAAAAGTATCACAGTTTCTAGTATGGCGAATGGTCGATGTGCTAAGAGTCATTCTACTGGCGCATTCGTTTGCCGTGATAATAGGTCAGCCATAATGTTGTCGGTGCCTTTGATATGGCGGATTTCGAAGTCGAAATCTTGAAGTAGAAGACACCATCTTTTCAAACGATGGTTTTTAGGTGACCCATGGTTAAGGACCAATAATGGCGAACTGTCAGTGAGGACCACAAAGTGACTACCCAAGAGGAACTTAGATAATCTCAATATACAAAACAAGTAAGCTTAAAGCCTCCAATTCCACTGTGGCATACCGTGTCTCTGCCTTCTTTAGTTTGCGGCTTACGTAGAGAATCGGGTGTCTCACTCCATCCACTTCCTGCATTAAACATCCTCCTATTGCGATAGCGCTCGCATCTGTGGTCAAAATAAAGGGTAAATTTATGTTGGGTAATCGTAAGACTGGTGGATTAGAAAAAATATGTTTCAATCTACACATTGCATCATCTAAGCTGGTACTTTTACAAATTTTTGATGGATGATCTTTAGTTAACATATCAGAAAAGACTGAGGTGAGTTCTGCCCAATGTGGAATGAATTTAGAATAATAGTTAATAAGACCTAGTAGACTTCTAATTTGTTTCTTTGTGGTAGGCACTTCTAGATTAAGAATCTTGGAAACAATTTTATCATCTGTCAACAATTTACCTTCAGAAATTCTATGACCAAGGAAGTCTATTTGTGTATAGCCTAATTCAACCTTGGAAGGTTTGATAGTAAGTCCAAAAAGAGAGATTTGGTTGAAGACTTGTTTGAGGGTAAGTAAGTGAGAAGTCATATCAGAAGAATGGACGCATATATCATCAATATAGGCTACTACATCTTTAATTCCGTGTAATAACAATCTTGTTAATCTAACAAATGTGGCCGGTGCGTTCTTCAGGCCAAATGGAAGATATAGCCATTCGTACAAACCGAGGGGTGTTGCGAATGCTGTTATATGTCTACAAGAAGGGTGTAGTGGAACTTGCCAATATCCTTTCGCTAAGTCGGTCTTGGAAAATAAGGATGATTGAGCCATATTTAAAATAAGATCTTCACAAGCTGTTCATTGGCTCTGCATCCGTTGTGGTTCTTGTATTTAATACCCTATAGTCGATGCACAAACGGATTGTCTGGTCCTTCTTTTTCACCAGGACAATCGGTGAAGAATATTGAGACTTCGATTTTTGAATTATTCCATTCTTCTCTAACTCTAAAATTTCTTTGTCTAAATTTGCTCTGTAATGGAGAGGAATAGAATATGGTCTACATTTGACCGGTCTCAGATCTGTCAGCACAATTGAATGTGTTATTTTATCAGTGCGTCCAGGTTTGTTAGAAAAGATAGATTTATACTCGTCAAGGAGAGTCAAAATGTCTTGTCGCTGTTGTTGTGTCAAAGTGTCAGAGATATGTATGTCCTTTATACTCCCGTCGTCAGTCATAGTTGGTACAGGGATTTCAGTATTGTCCACGTCTGTCTGATTGATCACAGATGCTACTGTTTGTAAATTGTCCTCAATGTCATTGTCGTCGTCGTCGAGATCAATCGTTGTCAATATGTCGTCAAATTTGTCGTCGTTGTCAACATTACAGATTGTCGGTAATGTCCATATGTCTTCGTCGTTTTTGTCGTCGTAAGAGTGTGTCGTTAACGATGCTTCGTTTGTCGAGGTGTCATTCCGTTGGGAAATTGTCGTTTCGTCTCTGTCATTAGTTCGCTGCGTCTGTTCACTTGTCTCAATGTCCTGTCTAGCATAGTATGGTTTCAACATATTTACATGGAATATTTTCAACTTTCCATTTAAAGAGATTTCGTAATCAACTTCAGAAATTCTTCTAATGATCTTAAAAGGTCCCTGCCAAGAGGTTGACAGTAAATCTCTTTTGTCAGGTAGCAGTAGTAAAATATCCTGACCTGGATTTAGTACAATTGTTTTCGCACCTCTGTTGGCGTACTGCCTGTATTTAAAACCTTTCTCCTGTAGTGATGTTCTGGCCAATATACAGGAACGTATGATTTTGTCTCTGGTGTCAGTGACTAAATCATAGGTAGAAATGGGAAGTTGGATATCTACAGGTTGTGATATGATCTCTTTATAGATAGTGAGAGGTCCTCTTGGGTTCGCTCCATACATCAATTCGAAGGGAGAGAACCCTGTACTTGATTGCGGGACTTCTCTATATGCGAACAGCACCCTTGGGAGAAGTATGTCCCAATCGGCTGGATTTTCAGCTGTCACTTTAGATAGCATATGTTTCAGGTCCCCATTTAGTTTCTCGCAGATACCATTTGCGGCCGGTCGATAGGGACTGGTGAAACATTGCTTGATGCCTAGTAACTTAGTTACTGATTGGGTGGCATTCGATATGAACTGGGTTCCTCTATCAGAAATTATTTTCTCCGGGAAGCCAAAACGGGAGAAAATATTTAATAATATGTCCATCACATCCTTAGAGGAGATAGATCTTAATGGAAGCATTTCTGGCCATCTCGTACACACATCCACAAGAGTAAAAATATATCTATTCCCTTTATTTGAAATGTGATTCAACGGACCTACTAGGTCAACTGCCACGATTTGGAAAGGCCTCGAGGCAGTTGTCGTTGATTGGACTTCTGCTGTAGGGTTTTTTCCCTTTTTCACCAGTTTCTGACATATATCACAAGATCTACAAAAGGTTTTTATATCTTGGCAAAACTTTGGCCAATAAAACTGGGTGAGGACCCTAGCCCTGGTCTTTTCATACCCCATATGACCTCCAAAAGGGGAGTCATGGGCTATTTTTAGAACTTTGTCTCGATGTGCTTGTGGTAACACTACTTGCTGTATCGTGGTCTGCTTTGTTGTGTAAAATCTAGTTAAGATGTTGTTCTGCAGCCTAAATGTCCACGATGCGTTCTTCGTTAATTTTGGTTTGAGTCCTACTAACTTAAAGTATGGTGCAAGTGTAGGATCTGCTTTTTATTCATTTCCAAAATTAGTGTTATTTGCGTTTGGTGCTATTATTTCTAATGATTCCTGCAGTTGGTCAGTGTTGGTTTTATGGGTTGTCTGTCGTGTTATTGCATTTGTGTGTTGTGTGTTTTGTTGCACATTTACAGGCTTGGTACTTGGTAGATCGGTAGCATCCTCAATTCGAGGTTTTAATTTGGTCGTATCGATCACAGATTCGACCGCCCCTGCATTGTACACCTCGGTGAATTCTTTCTGAATTACCTCAGTGGTTGTCTCCCTTGGTCTTTTGGCAGATTGAGACAAGCATGAATGGTGTTTCTCTGTAGCATCGCTGTTTGTGTGGTGGATACCGTTTTTATGCTCCCACTCTCTGATCTCCTTTTCAGAGCATTGTTGTATGTTGGGCAAATTCCCAAGTATAATATCAGCGACTGGATTTTCAAGGACAGCGCACAATACTTGTCCTGATATGAACGGTGTTCGAATTTCGACAAGAGCAAGGGGGTATTTCTCTATAGTACCTGAGAATGTGCGACAAGTCACGTGTTTGTCTGTGTAGTCTTTAGTGTCTATTAATGTTTTCTTAATCCCACAGAGCGTTGCGCCGGAATCCCGAATTAATGTGCACTTTTTGTTATTTACAAACCCTGTTGAAAAAACTAGCTTGCCTGTAGATGACAAAGCAGCGTTGGCTGTTTCATTTGAAATAGGGATAGTGTGGCCACATAGTAATGTTGTGTCAAGTTGGAACTTCGTACAGGTGTTACACTTACTGTCTGTAATGGTGTTAATAATTTGTACAGCATTTCCAAGCTCGCTTTCATTGTCGTGTTGATTATCACAATCATTCAGTGATTCAATCTCTTCGTCTGATGACGTTTCCACTAGTGCAGCATTGGCCTGTTTCAATAACTTTCGGCCATCACAGTAGCGACTATAGTGGCCAAAACTCCGGCAAAAAAAAACATTTGACCGCTCTCTGGTAAGCATTGCGCTTAGTCTTCTGCTTCTCCACCATCATTTTGAGGTGGTGAGGATAGTGAGGCGATTTGTCGCACATCGAGTAACTGTCGTGATTCAAACCGCAATATTGGCATTTAGCTACTTTACCTACATTTGAGCGCGGTTTAAATTTACTCTCTGTTTGTTTTGAGTATTTGGTGTTCACTACTGCTGCTGCTGTATCGTTGTGGCTTATGTTTAGCTGAAAAATGTCTCTATTTGCTGTGAAAAATGCATTCCCCTTGGACTCGATTTCCTGAATACTTTTACAGTCCATTTGTTTTAAGAACTTAGCAAAAGGTGTGGGGATGGTGCTAACTATTTTGTCTATAATAATGAGCTCTTTAAGTTTGTCATGGCTGTTGTTAGTTTTAGCCGAGTTAATCCACTTTGTACACACGTCTTGGACTGTACTGACATAATCTATAAAGGTTTGGTTTTGTTGTGGAGATAATTTGGCAAATTGTTGTTGGTAACCTGCAGTATCTAAAGAAAAATGTTGGAGAATGCGTTGTTTTAAATAGTCATAGTCTTTTCGCATTTCCTGTGGTACTGTCTCTATCACTTTTAAAGGTTCAAGAGCTAAGTTTCTCATTAAAATAAATGCCCAATCTGATTTTATGATCTTATGGTAGGACATGAGACATTCAAAATTTTCCAAGTAGGCGCTGATGGAATCTCCTGAGCAGAACGCCTTCACGAGGACTTTATATTTGTTATATTTCTGTTCTTCCTCTTTGCTTCTTAGCTTATTCACAGATATTTCTGCGTTGGACTCAATCTCCATCTGTTTTAGTTTTATTTGTGTCTCGGCATTCAGTTGGGCTTGTTTGGCCGCTGCCTCGAGCTCCATTTGCAATTTCTTTTCTTGTGCCTGCATTTGCATTTTCTTTTCTTCTGCCTCCATTTGCATTTGCATTTTCTTTTCTTCTGCCTCCCTTTGCATTTGCATTTTCTTTTCTTCTGCCTCCATTTGCAATTTCTTTTCTTCTACCTGCATTTGCATTTTCTTTTCTTCTGCCTCCATTTGCAATTTCTTTTCTTCTACCTGCATTTGCATTTTCTTTTCTTCTGTCTCCATTTGCCTTTGTTTTTCCTCTCGTTCAATCGCTCTTTCTTCACGGGCAATGTTTTCTGCGTGCGTTTTCTGTGCCCATTCTGACAGTTTCTGTTCTTTATAACCTAATTTTATTCCTTGCTCAATGCATTTATCTAAGCTAGACATTTTGTGGTTTACTTGTTGGTACTGTTTATAAAGTTAAATCCCTTAGAAAAAAATATTGGGGAGTAGAAAATTTGATTATCTCCCTTAATTATTAAATGTGTAAATCAAAATGCAAGGTTATGTTGGTTAAAATGTCATGAATATGCAAACAAATCAATGTGAAACAAAATGATACATTGATGACAGATGAGAAGTACAGCTTAGAGTTGCAATGGGTATGATATGAAACTTAGCTTTCAATCCAAGAACTCGCTGATGTTGTCTTGTACTCTCGCCACGGTTGGAAAAGGTACATAGGTTGCACGCGTCACTATTCACGGAACAATCTGCTCGTAGAGTGAGAAAACATTAGTAACAGTCAAAACGAGCCCCCAAAAAGCCTGTCATCGTCTTGCTCATGTCTAGTTATCTGAGCTCGGGTTCACACAGGCAACAATAACTCCGTTCGCTATGAGATCGAACATTTATTGTATTTCAATATACAGTTGGCGCAGTGGGTAACCAGACCCGCGCTATATTACATATCACAGTTAGTTAACATCAAACACATAGTTATCATACAACAGTCTAGCAAACTATCTAGCCTATGAATATATATATCTATTGATATCTATTGAGTCCCTCTCAGGCAGGCCCTGTTGCCTCTCTCAAGTCCGTCTGTCCTCTGCCGGTCTACACGTGTCCCAATCCGACACGGGTGGTAACTCTGTCCGAGTTCCTCGTGGACCCCGCATTAGGCGGGCCATATCAGTGTCCACGGAACCATGGACTCGATGACCAGTCCTTCGAGAAGGCTCTAGATTACTTGGGCCGCGAGTGACTCGCTTCTATCCCTTGGGCTGGAGTTGCAGCCCTCTAATTAATATATCTAAAGGTGAGGCGGTGACAGTTACCAAGGAAATCCCCTATTTCAGACTAAGAAACAGAGTGAGAATAGGAGTGTGGAATGTGAGAAGTCTGTATAAGGGAAAGCTTAAAGTAGTATGTGATGATATTGACAGGTTAAATATTCAAATTTTAGGAATTAGTGAACATCGCTGGAGAGGCAAGGGACATTTTACAACTGAAAATGGAAGTCTTTTCATATATTATTTTAGAGACATCGGAGGCCAGAGCGGAGTGGAATTTTGTTTAGATAAAACAATTGCACAAGCTTTAATGGGATAAAACCCAGTTAGTGATAGAATCCTATCTATCAGACTTAAAGGCCGTCCCAAAAACACAACTCTCATACAGATATATGCACCTACTTCAACAGCAGAGGAGTACGAAATTGAAGATTTTTATAACACACTGCAAGACACATTAATTGGTCATAATGATATAGCAATAATAATGGGGGATTTTAATGCAAAAGTAGGTAAAGAAAGAGCTAAAAATGAGATATACGTTTGAGGAAAATTTGGATTGGGAAATAAAAATGATGCAGGTGACAAATTAATTGAATTTTGCACAAAAAATGAGTTAACGATAGCCAACACACTTTTTAAACAACACCCAAGAAGGCTCTTCATATGGAAGTGCCCGAACAGTATTACCAAAAATCAGATAGGCTATATTGTAATACAAAGAAGATGGAGATCAAGCATAACATCTGCTATTAAAAAAAAAACCTATGAAGTGCAGACTGTGATACAGATCATCAGTTATTAGAAGCAGATCTGAAATAAAACTCAAAAAGCTTACCAGAGGACCAAGGCCACTTCGTTTTGATCTCACAAAAATACAAGATGCATGCAACGTAGAAGTGAGGAATCGTTTTGGGGGTCTTGATGTCTGCACAAGAGGAAATGACACCTCATGAACTGACAGTACAAGCTAGAGATATCTTGATAACTGCAGCCAGAGATTTAATTCCGACCAAGAAAAATCAACATAAGCCATGGATTACGTCAAACACGTTAGAATTAATAAAACGACGAAGGGAACTGAAACAGAAAGGAGGTGAATCCGATAACAGCAGGATGAAATATAAATCTTTAACTCGAGAAATAAGAAAGAACACAAGAAAGGACACTTAAATATATACAAGATTGCTGTACCAGAATAGAGCAATATCATAAGACTGGAAGAGATTACGAAATATGTCAAAGAAATGAAGTTATTGACAAGAAATACTCAACCTCAATTGAATGTTATCTGTGACAAGATGGAAAATACCGTAACAGAATCTAGACAAATTCTAAACAGATGTCAGGAGTACTGCAGTGGAATGTATGATATGAATGACAGTGAGGATATGAATGAGATACATGAGCCAATGACAGCAGAGATAGAACCTGAACCCTCATTAGATGAAATTGCATGGGCAATAAAGAACCTGAAGAATGGTAAATCACCTGGACCTGATGAGATACCAGCTGAACTAATTAAAGCGGGAGGAGAAGAAAGCATAAAAATTATCACGCATTATGTAAAAAGATATGGAAATATGGTACATGGCCAAAAGATTGGAAGAGAACTATCTTCATTCCAATACCAAAAAGGGCAACCTGAAATGATGCACCAACTATAGAACTGTTGCCCTGATCAGTCATGCAAGTAAAATTCTACTAACAAATCATAATGGGAAGACTTTGTAAGAAAATGGAAGAAGAGATTAACGTGGTTCAAGCTGGATTTAGACAAGGAAGAGGAACAATAGATCACATTCTCAACATGCGTTTAATAATAGAGAAGTGCAGAGAATTTAATGTAAACCTATTCTCATGTTTTGTGGATTATTCAAAGGCATTTGACTGTGTACAACATCAGACACTTTGGGAAATAATGAGGAATATGGGCTTTCCATCAAATGTAATACAACTCATAAAATGCTCTGTCTAGACCAACAAGCAGCGGTTAGAATAGATGGCGAGACATCAGATTGGTTTGACATCAAGCAAGGAGTCCGTCAGAGATGTGTGCTGTCCCTCTATTTGTTTAACCTGTACGCCGGAAATATAATGAGAAATGTAAGAATGATATAAACATGGAGCTATTTGATGCCCTAAATATCGGTGGTCCATGATATACCAGAGATTCGGTATGCTGATGATACAGTATTGCTATCCACAACACAGAATGGTATAGAAAACCTAATAGCATCAACCCAATTGAATAGTGAAAATCAAACTTATATCTTAACATAGCATAAAGAAAGATAATGCATACAGATAAAACTACTATGGAGAAAGAACTATATATTAATGAGGAAAAACTGGAGGTGGTGGAAAGTTTGAATATCTTGGGTCATTATCAACAATGGTGACTAAATGAAAGAAATTAAACGACGACTATCAATTGCTCTTCAAAGACTAAAACAAATGAATAAAATATGGAATGGGACAGATAGAACTACAAAAATTAGATTTTTAAGAGCATACATCTTTCCCATTGCAAACATACGCCTGTGAGACATGGACACTTACTAAACAAGCTGAACAGCGCATAAATGCCTTTGAATATAAATGTTATAGACGAGTTCTAAGAATATCTTGGGTAAAGAAAAGAACAAATGCATCCATGCTTCAAGAGCTGAATATTGAAGAAGGCTGGCCATTAAAGACGATAAAACAAAGACAATTGAAGTATTTTGGTCCCTTGAAACGTCACGAAAGTTTGGAGAGAACAATAATGGAGGGGTATATGCCAGGGAAGAGAGGAAGAGGAGGGCCAAAGAGAAGATCGGTCCAGGATGTGTCGGATGTTCTCCAGATGGGTGTATCGGATGCGGGACATCTTGCGTACGATCGAGAGGTTTTCCGGAAAGTTGTTATATGAGCGAGGTTCTGCAAAGGACGTGCTACTGAATGTATGAATGAATGAAAAGTTTTAGTCTCAAATGCAAGGGCCACTCGAAGTAGAGTGTCGAAAATTTGGGGTGACTGTCAAAAATTTCAGCGGTGTGCGGTAAATTAAGATTTCATACACTTTTCCATACAAAAAAAACAAACAAAAAACAGTACTGTATGGAGATATCATTAACCTGAAACTAACCACATGTTATTCATTAACCAGGAAGTATGCGCGTGAACCGGGAAGAAGATAAGAAAGAAAAAGAACATGGTTGCGACTTGACATTTGCCATTGCTCGAGGCAGTAGCATGGCGGATATCATTGGGGAAACAACGTAGGCTTGTCCACAATCATTGCGCAAGGGGAGAAAATCAACCTTCCTACACTTTCACATCTGCTAATAAGAGCTATGTACGTTTGAGTGGCGCCTCATTGATATAGCGTTAATAATCAACTAAAAATCAATAAATAAAATTGTCAGGTAATCAATATGTGTTAATTACAATCTAGGAGAGAAGGGAGAATTACAAGCCCAGAACAAGGTTAGGAAAATATTGTATGTTGGGCGCATTGCCATAAAGAGATGGATGAGAGTCCTATTAGTCTAGTGTCCAGCACGCTGCGTGTTGTCTCGATGGTCATTAATTCCAATTCATAAAGAGGTAAATTTGTAAAACGTGACTTGGGCTGCCAGGTTTATCCAGCCTAAAACCTGTACCAGAAATATCCTGGAAAGTAAAGGTTGCCGGTGTGATTTTGACCACATCACACACGCAGTGCCGTTTGATTTATACAAACATGGGGGTATACCACTGTATGCCCAATAAGCCTGATATGGAAACATGAGAACCAAGTGATGACTGAATCTACAACCATGGTCAGACTTGCGAGGAATGCAGGTTAAAAGATACGTGGCCATAAAAGAGCTCTACGCAGGAAGCCAAAGAATATTAATAAACCAACACAGAACTGGTGTCATTAGCCGCTACACGCTGCGGGATTTACTGAGGAGGGGATCCGAGCACTTATGGACTGAATGGTTCGATGTGCAATGAAGATGATCTGTCTACTAATTAACTGACTGACTGACTGACTGACTGACTGACTGACGGACGGGCGGACGGACGGACGGACTGACTGGCTGGCTGGCTGGCTGACTGACTGACTGACTGACTGACTGACTGACTAACTAACTAGCTAACACATCACTTTAATTTATATTGTTTACATTTCCACAGCTTTACCGCAGTTCCACTAACCTTTTTCATAATTTAACTATGTTTACAATTGCAACTCAGTTTATGGGCTTGTCCTGCTAATCGTTATATGTTTATTTTCGTGTATTAGGCTTTAATGTAGTCACTGCAGTGCCTTCCCCGTATTTATATGTTGTGTTTTGTGTATTTATTTGCCGCTGAAGGCCTGTCGCCGCAACGTCCTATGTTTTCCGTAATTGTGTTCTGTAAAGCTGCATTACTTCATGTTAATTATATTGTTTACAATACACCGCAAGACACGTTACAGGATTCTTTTCTATTTTGGCTTTCAACACATCTACATACAGTTGTGAGTTTCCGGGCCAGTTAGAATAGAACTGAGACAGCGATGACGAGAGATCAGCCGTTGGCATTATTTTTCAGATGTCTAAATATGGCTACCCATTCTCGTCCACATAAAACTGATAGCGTCTGAATTCATCTGTTTTATTCCGGCTCTTCACAAAGATAAGACTATCGCATGAAAGCAGCTTTTCGTAAATCCCCTAAAGACTTGTCCGCAAGAACCGCGATACTTTGTGCGGGCTCTAGGGAAATTAGTGCGCCGAACTGTTGAGTTATTGGACAAAGGGGAACTATTTCTAGAGATCACTTCTGCAAGAGGAAGATCTTGCTCCGACACTGGTTCAGTCAATAGAAGTAAAGCGTACAGGTTTATTGTTGGAGGTCGCGGCTTTAATGTTTTTGTTTAGGTAATTTTATTCTGAGTAATATGGGAACGTATTTGTGCTTGTAATTTTGTTTGGTTATAGGCAGTTCAGAATTAAAGAAAGACGAAAGCCAAGAAGAAAGGCCACTGAAGTTTAAATTACAAATTTCCGAATGATTAAACATGTGGTGTGAGCGTATGAATGCATACTGTGGGGTATATACGAGGGACGGTCAATAAGTAATGCCTCCTATTTTTTATCTATGTAAATACTTTAGCGGTGTGCAATTTAATAATTTAGCGGGATTCCTCAAACGCTCTTCTGCTCTGTGTATCAACAGTAACGGTTTAAAAATGGCCACCAAAGAAGTTCGGTTAAAGCAACGTAATGTCATATAATTCCCCAATTCTGACGTGGAGACCGCGATTCGCATCCACGAACGTCTGAGTATTTTTCATGGAGCTTCAACAGGGATGGTAGCACTGTTCGATGTTGGGCACCTCGTTGTGACGAAACTGAGGTACGTCAGTTCTCACTGGCTGTCACAAAGCGGACTGACCGTCCATCAACCGCGTTGACTCCACACAACATTAATCAAATTGATGACATCATTCGTGGTGACCGTCGGGTAACACTGGATGAACTGTGTTCCATGTTGTCCATTCGTAAAGGTAGTGCCAACACCATTAAAGATCTTGGTTATTCAAAGGTTTGTGCATGGTTGGTACCCAGAATGTTGACAGACATAAAGAAACAAGGACAATCAAAGCCATCAAACTCCTGCACCGTTGCGAAACTGAATGAGGTGGGCATTTATCGCATATTGTGACAGGTGATGAGGCTTGGTTTCATTTCTTTGAACCAGAATCCAAAAGGCAATCAATAGAATTCCATCACAGAACATCGCCGATAAGAAAGCAGTTCAAAATATCACAATGTGTAGGGAAAGTAATGGAGCCTGTTTTGGGATGAGAAAGGTGTGAACAGGGAAACACGGTGAATGCTGACTGTTACAGTGAAACTTTGAAGAAGCTTAGAAGGCGTATTCGACGACTTTGCCCATTCAAAGATCCGAGCACTGCACTACTGTTTACGATAATGCCACGCCACACATCGCGAAACGCATCATTGATATAATTGCAGAATTTGGCTGGTCATTATTACCACATCCCCCTTACAGTTCCGATTTGGCACCTCCAGACTTCCATCTGTTTGGACCACTCAAAGATCTTCGCGGACATCACTTTGAGGACACCGAGACCCTTCAACTCACCGTACGCCAATGGTTAAGGAAAAGAGAACACAGAATTTTACCCTGCGGAGATACATCCCTTGAAAGAAGATGAACAAAAATTCTAACGAAAACGTAGACTACATTGAGCAATAAATTTTTTAAGTTACAGACTTAGGGCTTCATTTCCACGTGAATTATCTCTCTCTCTCTCTCTCTCTCCTCTCTCTCTCTCTCTCCTCTCTCTCTCTCTCTCTCTCTCTCTCTCTCTCCCTTTCTCTCTCTCTCTCACACACACACATACACACACACACACACCACACACACACACACACACATATATATATATATATATATATATATATATATATATATATATATATATATATACTATATATATGTCCATCCATCCATCCATCCATCATGTGCCATGCCGATAAGCGTGGGCGGTCATGTTGTGCCCTCTCACTCGATCACCAGAGTCGTGGATCAGCTCCGTGTTTACTGTCTCGACCAAGCCACGTGGCCAAACCATCCAGGTATTTACTCCTTGATCTTCCCCTTGGTCTCTTCCCTTCGATCTTTATATATATATATATATATATATATATATATATATATATATATATATATATATATATATATATATATATATATATATATATATGCCGAAGTAACGGGCTCAACCCCTACACCAAGCTGCTGGAATAAAATGTTCACTTCTTATCCTTGACTTGGGAACGTAAATTACAAGTACCCCAAAGCTGGAGTGGGTTCACCTGAGGCGAGAGACACTGACAATAAAGACCACCAAAAACATGTCTAGTGCAGAAGAAATGTATAGACCACGCTTAAGTTCAAAAGCTGACGAACACAATAGGTAAATTGGTGTAATATAATTCTCAAATGATATCAACTCAAACAGGGCATTTCGAAAGACTGTTGATTGGTTGGAATCTGCACATGATACGCCACTGGATAATGATGATGATGAGCATGATTGCAATCTGTCCCCTTTGATTTCCGTTTCACTCAGGTTGCCGATGAACCGAGGGATTGAAAGTGAAATGAGAATCTTTGAAGCGATTTTGAAAAGCCACCGCAAAATTGATCGCTGAAACAAAGTATGTAATCGACTAGCGCTTCAGCCATGCAAAATAAAGTTAGCTTATTTAGTGCAGCTTGGATCTACCGAGATGAGGCATTTAATATCATCTGCTATCCGTTGGACCAGTTCGATTACCAGTTTGTTGATTTCGTTGGCTTGGCTTGAGATGAGCAACGGATTGAATGTAATGAATAAAAATATTGTTGATACCCGTCGGGTGCAATTAAGCTCCCCTCTTGCATCTCGTGTCTACCCACCCGACTGATCTTGCACGTTCAACAGCCTCTGTTTGATCTCATTCCATCGTCTAGCAACTTATTGCTCTTGGACTACAGCTGGCATAATCTATGCTTCTTGATTACGTTTTTGGGATTCCACATGTTTGATATAATCTTCTTGATTACACGTGTGGTTTTAATTACTTCTGGCATAATTTATGTTTCTTGACTACTCCTGGCATAATCTATGTTTCTTGATTACTTTTGATATAGTCTACGTTTTGTTACTCCTGATATAACCTTTTTTTTAAAAAAAAATTAATCCTGAGTAATCTATGAGTTTTGAAATTACTCATGATATAATCTATGTTCCTTGGTTACTACTGACATAACCTATGTTTCTAGACTACTCTTGACATAATCTAAGTTTCGTGACTGTTTCTGACATAATCTATTTCTTAACTACATCTGATATATTCTATTTTTCTTTACTACTTCTAACATAATCTATGTTTCTTGAATACTACTGACATAATCTACGTTTCTTGACTACATCTGTCATAATCTATAGATCTTGACTACTGCTGGCATAATCTATGTTTCTTGATTACTACTGACATAATCTATGTTTTATGACTACTTCTGAGATAATCTACATTGTTTAATTACCTCTAACATAATCTATGTTATTTGACTACCTCTGATATAATTTTTGACTACAGCTGGCATAATCTGTTTCTTCATGACTTCTGACCACACATGATGTGATAGTGTGATTATCCTCAGTATTTGTTAAAGCTGTCAGTCTAAAACTTCGTTTGATTTT